>BSBK01012072.1:5000-133856 GCA_027943335.1 Chamaecyparis obtusa
GGCTATAGGTTCATTAACCTCCTATATTGAGACATCGAATGAAATCAACATCAAAGTCCTAACCTAAGGCACATCTGAACATCATCGAATCCTAATTGATTATCTCAAATTCTACATCAGGGAATATTTCTAGTAATATTCTTAATCATCATAATTATCTTTAATTTAATAGTTATTTGGCGATAAATCCTATTTATCGTAAAGTTTGATTAATTGAATATTCTCAATATTTAATTAATTAGATTTAATTCTGCCACTTAATTATTTAATTGAATTTAATTATATTTATTCCTAATTATTATTATTTAAATTTGACAATAAATCAAAATTCCTATCATTAATTGATTAAAGCAAGTTGTCATATTTAATAATATTATTTTGGAATAAAAGTTTGATTTAATAATTGATTAACCCATAAATCAATTGTTTTATTTTTAAAATTAGTTAAGTTGGAAATAAATCACTTTATTTATTTATTTAATTCATAATTATTATGCACATTAAAAAAGAAGTTAAACTTGAAATCATAAAATCAATTCAAGTTGTTTTAAAAGTAAACTCAACTCTGATTTGAGTTAAAAAGCTATTTTTGCATGCTTTTGCATGATTTTGTGAATTAATTATCTTTTATTCTTTGATAACTCAAAAATCAACCTGAGTTTATCTGAGTGATTTATGGCTTTTTCCATGCATCCCAAAGCCCTGGATTTCTATAAAACCAAGGCTTAGCTCTTCAATTTCATATCTCATAATTGTGCAAACTTATGCTAGCGAATTGGAATCTGAAGAATTGAAGCCTGTTTGCGAATCAAACAACTTTGTGAGATCATTCATATTTTAGCATATCATTGTTAGATTAATTGTATTACATATTAGTTTTTCATATAGATTAGATTTCATATCAGATTTCTCATATTATTGCATCTAAAATCCAAAAATATAGATTAATTAGAGTCTAATTCATATCTAGATTTTGCATTCAAATCCTTCGTTTAGGTGTCATCAAGGTCACTGATCTCTGTCCAATCTGAGAATACATACTCACATCTACTAGAAGGCAGTAAATCTCTTGGTTAGTTTAATTTTCAATTACTTGTATGATTTCAATTTCAACTAACCTCTAATGTTTTACTGAAGTGTTGTGTCTACAGCTAGGTACAAAATTCACACACATTTCTGGCGCCCACCGTGGGGCCCTGAAATGGGTTTCCATTCAATTTCTAGCAATTTCTATCATTTTATTATCATTTTATGTTCCAAGATGTGATTTTTATTTTTTGTCCGTACAATTTTCATACGAGTTTTGTCATAAACTCATACCAGGAGATACCCACTATCGTACGATAGTTTATTTGATCGAGGATCGTACCATCAGGATCACAGTGTCGTTTGGAATCTCGATTGTCATATGATCTGGTACCCCGTGTCGTATGACTTTCTAGACTGTCGTCTAGTTGGTGACCCACTATCATACAAGTTTCAGTGCCAGGTTTCAATTGTCATTTCACTTTTTCGGGCAGTTTTCCAGATTTGGACTAACAACTAACATTAACAATTGAAATTTGCTGTTTTTGATTGATTTCTATTGGTTTTGATTGGATAAAGTGCAAGAATTGCTAAAAAAAGGCAAGAACCTACTAAGCACTTTGCGAGAAATTCAGGTAATATTTTCAGCTCATAACATTTTGATTTGGATTAAAAAAAGAACTCTTGCATGTCAAGCTTGTGTGACCTTTATTGCTTTCATATCACATATTTCATTTTGGGCTATAAAGATGAACATAGATTTGCTTTTCAGCATCTTTGTTACACATAGTAATTAGGCCCTATGAACACTATTCATGGCTCTTGAGAGAGTGGGTTTCTAGTGAAACTCTTCTCAATGAAGGAACCCTTTTAGGTAGGGAGGTTATTGAGAGAGTCTCACATTCTACTAGATTTGTGCATCTTTAGCTTCTGGTTGATACATTCTCTCTCCGGAGAGGTTGATAGATCATGAGTGGTTGACATCATAGATCTTTGTGAGATAATCTTGGTCTTAGCATGTTAGATTAATCTATCTGCTTTGTTTGGGTTAAAAGTGAAAAGGCTAGAGGATTATGCTCTACTCCCTTTTTGGGTAGTACTAGAAACTCAGATCCTTGAATCTAGAACCAGTCTCCATGTGGTATATTTTGTGAGTCACCTTTAGAGAGGGTTAACCGTAGTGGACATTCCCTTAATTGGGTCAACTACATTGACGGAACCTCAAGCGGTAATAGCCATTTTCACTGTGGTATTGACAACCGCTATATAAATGTCCTTGAGGAAGAAATCTCCACAGGTGTGGTCTCTTGTTGGGCTATTAGATCTCCCTAGTAGATCCTGAAGATTAAGTTCCCGGACTGTGTCAAAACTCTGGTGTGCTTGGATTGGAGTTCGCCCTCTTGGGATCATAAAAGTTGCAGAGTTAGACCATTCATATTATTAACTACTTGCATAATCAACCTTCAATCATCACAGAAATCCAAAATTTAACTTAACTAATTATCTTACATCAAACTATAAAAATTTCAACTTGGTCAACCATGGTCAACTCATGGTTTCACCTAGTCAAAATTGGTCTCCAGGACCTCCAAACGATGCAGAATGCATTTTAGAACACGTATAACCATTTCACAAATCAATTAACATGCTTCTAAGCTATCAACGCTGAATTTTCTTAAAAGATTTCAATTTTAATCCCGAAGGGGGCATGGTATTGCATTATTCAAAGTCTGTAATCTAAAACTTGAATCATATCTTTCCTCAGTAATCAAGACAACAACCACGTCTAGTTACTGATTCATCAAAAAGACCTCATCACTTGGGGCAAATCAATCATCGCTCGGGGCATATCAGATTCATCGAGATCCATATCAATTTGGTATTCTCTTAATCTTGTAAATTGTATAAATTTTTGCAACTATCAGTTCAATTGTGTTATTTCCTTGGTTCTTCAGAAACTGAAGGGTTCAAATGTGATACTAATGTGATTCTTATCGACAATCAGGTCTGGAATCGATCACTCACTTCTTTGCAATCATAAGGTTTGAAATCAGGCGTTTTGACACTTTTTCACAATCATCGGTTCATTTTCTGTTATAGTTAACATTATCTTTGGTCATTCAGGACCTATTATCTTCATATCAATTTCAATCAGTTTCTGCTTCATATCAATATCAATTTCAAAACATCAGTTCAAATATCATACACAGACTATCTTTGAACCACTGCGCTTCGCACAACAATTCAAAGAGGGGGAAAATGTAATACCCCTAAAATGGGTTGTAGGTTCATTAACCTCCTATAGCAACACATCGAATGAAATCAACATCAAAGTCCTAACCTAAGGCACATCTGAACATCATCGAATCCTAATTGATTATCTCAAATTCTGCATCAGGGAATATTCCTAGTAATATTCCTAATCATCATAATTATCTTTAATTTAATAGTTATTTGGTGATAAATCCTATTTATCCTAAAGTTTGATTAATTGAATATTCTCAATATTTAATTAATTAGATTTAATTCTGCCACTTAATTATTTAATTGAATTTAATTATATTTATTCCTAATTATTATTATTTAAATTTGACAATAAATCAAAATTCTTATCATTAATTGATTAAATTCTTATTTAATTGATTAAAGCAAGTTGTCATATTTAATGATATTATTTTGGAATAAAAGTTTGATTTAATAATTGATTAACCCATAAATCAATTGTTTTATTTTTAAAATCAATTAAGTTGGAAATAAATCACTTTATTTATTTATTTAATTCATAATTCTTATGCACATTCAAAAAGAAGTTAAACTTGAAATCATAAAATCCATTCAAGTTGTTTTAAAAGTAAACTCAACTCTGATTTGAGTTAAAAAGCTATTTTTGCATGCTTTTGCATGATTTTGTGAATTAATTATCTTTTATTCTTTGATAACTCAAAAATCAACTTGAGTTTATCTGAGTGATTTATGGTTTTTTTCATGCATCCCCGAAGCCCTGGATTTCTATAAAACCAAGGCTTAGCTCTTCAATTTCATATCTCATAATTGTGCAAACTTATGCTGGTGAATTGGAATCTGAAGAATTGAAGCCTCTTTGTGAATTAAACAACTTTGTGAGATCATTCATATTATAGCATATCATTGTTAGATTAATTGTATTACATATCAGTTTTTCATATAGATTAGATTTCATATCAGATTTCTCATATTATTGCATCTAAAATACAAACATATAGATTAATTTGCATCTAATTCATATCTAGATTTTGCATTCAAATCCTTTATTTAGGTGTCATCAAGGTCACTGATCTTGGTCCAATCTAAGAATACATACTCGCATCTACTAGAAGGCAGTAAATCGCCTGGTTAGTTTAATTTTTAATTACTTGCACGATTCAATTTCAACTAACCTCTAATGTTTTACTGAAGTGTTGTGTCTACAGCTAGGTACAAAATTCACACACATTTCTGGCACCCACGTGGGGCCCTGAAATGGGTTTCCATTCAATTTCTAGCAATTTCTATCATTTTCTTGTCGTTTCTTGTTCCAAGCTGTTATTTTTATTTTCTATCCGTACAATTTTTGTATGAGTTTTGTCAGAAAATCATACCAGGAGATACCCACTATTGTACGATAGTTTATTTGATCAAGGATCGTACCATCAGGATCACAGTGTCATTTGGAATCTTGATTATCATATGATCTGGTACCCCGTGTCGTACAAGTTTTTGGACTGTCATCTGGTGGTGACCCACTGTCGTATGAGTTTTAGTGCCAGGTTTCAATTGTCATTTCACATTTTCAGGTAGTTTTCCAGATTTGGACTAACAGCTAACATTAACAATTGAAATTTGTTGTTTCTGATTGATTTCTGCTAGTTTTGATTGGATAAAGTGCAAGAATTGCTAAAAATAGGTAAGAACCTACTAAGCGCGTTGTGAGGAATTCAGGTAATCTTTTCAACTTATAACATTTTGATTTGGATTTAAAAAAGAACTCTTGCGTGTCAAGCTTGTGTGACCTTTATTGCTTTCATATAACATATTTCATTTTGGGTTATAAAAATGAACATAGATTTGTTTTTCAGCATCTTTGTTACACATAGTAATTAGGCCCTATGAACACTATTCGTGGCTCTTGAGAGAGTGGGTTTCCAGTGAAACTTCTCAACAAAGGAATCCTTGTAGGTAGGGAGGTTACTAAGAGAGTCTCACGTTCTACTAGATTTGTGCGTCTTCAGCTTCTGATTGATACATTCTCTCTTTGGAGAGGTTGATAGATCATGAGTGGTTGACATCATAGATCTTTGTGAGATAATCTTGGTCTTAGCATGTCGGATTAATTTGTCTGTGTTTGGGTTAAAAGTGAAAAGGCTAGAGGATTATGCTCTACTCCCTTTTTGGGTAGTACCAAAAAATCAGATCCTTGAATCTGGAACCAGTCTCCATGTGGTATATTTTGTGAGTCACCTTTAGAGAGGGTTAACCGTAGTGGACATTCCCTTAATTGGGTCAACCACATTGACGGAACCTCAAGTGGTAATAGCCATTTTCACCGTGGTAGTGACAACCGCTATATAAATGTCCTTGTGGGAGAAATCTCGACAGGTGTGGTCTCTTGTTCGGCTGTTAGATCTCCCTAGTAGATCCTGAAGATTAAGTTCTCGGACTGTGTCAAAACCCCAGTGTGCCTGGATTGGAGTTTGCCCTCTTGGGATCATAAAAGTTGTAGAGTTAGACCATTCATATTATTAACTACTTGCATAATCAACCCTCAAACATCACAGGAATCCAGAATTCAACTTAACTAATTATCTTACATCAAACTATCAAAATTTCAACTTGGTCAACCATGGTCAACTCATGGTTTCACCTAGTCAAACTTAGTCTCCAAGACCTCCAAACAATGTAGAATGCATTTTTGAATGTGTATAACCATTTCTCAAATCAATTAACATGCTTCTAAGCTATCAACGCTGACTTTTCTTGTTAGATTTCAATTTTAATCCCGAAGGGGGCATGGTATTGCATTATTCAAAGTCTGTAATCTAAAACTTGAATCATATCTTTCCTCAGTAATCAAGACAACAACCACGTCTAGTTATGGATTCATCAAAAAGACCTCATCGCTTAGGGCAAATCAATCATCGCTCGGGGCATGTCAGATTCATTGAGATCCATATCAATTTGGTATTCTCTTAATCTTGTAAATTGTATCAATTTTTGCAACTATTAGTTCAATTTTGTTATTTCCTTGGTTCTTCAGAAACTAGAGGGTTCAGATGTGATACCAATGTGATTCTTATCGACAATCGGGTCTAGAATCAGTCACTCACTTCTTCGCAATCATAAGGTTCAGAATCAGACATTTGACACTTTTTCGCAATCATCAGTTCATTTGCTATTATAGTAAATATTATCTTTGGTCATTCATGACCTATTATCTTCATATCAATTTCAATTAGTTTCTGCTTCATATCAATATCAATTTCAAAACATCAGTTCAAATGTCATACATAGATTATCTTTGAACCACTGCACTTCACATAGAAATTCAAAGAGGGGCAAAATCTAATACCTGAAAAATGGGCTATAGGTTCATTAACCTCCTATATCGACACATCGAATGAAATCAACATCATAGTCCTAAGCTAAGGCACATCTGAACATCATCGAATCCTAATTGATTATCTCAAATTTTGGATCAAGGAATATTTCTAGTAATATTCCTAATCATCATAATTACCTTTAATTTAATAGTTATTTGGCGATAAATCCTATTTATCCTAAAGTTTGATTAATTGAATATTCTCAATATTTAATTAATTAGATTTAATTCTACCACATTATTATTTAATTGAATTTAATTATATTTATTCCTAATTATTATTATTTAAATTTGACAATAAATCAAAATTCCTATCATTAATTGATTAAATTCTTATTTAATTGATTAAAGCAAGTTGTCATATTTAATGATATTATTTTGGAATAAAAGTTTGATTTAATAATTGATTAACCCATAAATCAATTGTTTTATTTTTAAAATCAGTTAAGTTGGAAATAAATCACTTTATTTATTCATTTAATTCAGAATTATTATGCACATTCAAAAATTAGTTAAACTTGAAATCATAAAATCAATTCAAGTTGTTTTAAAAGTAAACTCAACTCTGATTTGAGTTAAAAAGCTGTTTTTGCATGCTTTGGCATGATTTTGTGAATTAATTATCTTTTATTCTTTGATAACTTAAAAATCAACCTAAGTTTATCTGAGTGATTTATGGCTTTTTCCATGCATCCCCAAAGCCCCAGATTTCTATAAAACCAAGGTTCAGCTCTTCAATTTCATATCTCATAATTGTGCAAACTTATGCTGGTGAATTGGAATCTGAAGAATTGAAGCCTGTTTGCGAATCAAACAACTTTGTGAGATCATTCATATTTTAGCATATCATTGTGATATTAATTGTATTACATATAAGTTTTTCATATAGATTAGATTTCATATCAGATTTCTCATATTATTGCATCTAAAATCCAAAAATATAGATTAATTTGCATCTAATTCATATCTAGATTTTGCATTCAAATCCTTCATTTAGGTGTCATCAAGGTCACTGATCTTGGTCCAATCTGAGAATACATACTCGCATCTACTAGAAGGTAGTAAATCGCCTAGTTAGTTTATTTTTCAATTACTTGTACGATTTCGATTTCAACTAACCTCTAATATTTTACTGAAGTGTTTTGTCTACAGCTAGGTACAAAATTCACACACACAGACACCACCTCCATAATTAGTGTGTTTCTATTTTCTAATGTAATTGATTCATTAACAATGATTATAGACCATTCTTATACAAATATACCAATATATATATATATATATATATATATATATATATATATATATATATATATATATATATATATATATATATATATATTTCTATCATAATGAAGCTAGGCTTACATTGTAATTTATTAATATATTCACCAGTTACGTATTTAAACTTGGCCTTATTAATCTACCCTAATCAACACAATAAAACTGATGATAATTTGAATTCAATGTGGCTGGATCATACTTACAACTATAATGAGATGTCAAATTCCTTACTCGACCCTCCTGTTTATGCTGAAGTAAGGAATTCTACCATAATTTTTATTTAGGATCAGAATTAGTTCTCTATTTTCTTCTTTCTTGTTCTGTCATTCATTGTCTATTTCCAATGATTATATAAATATGATTGTATGGTGGTCGATGCCCAATGGAGTGGAAATGTTCTTATTCTTATATCGCCAAAACTGAAAGTTTGGCATCCTTTGGCATTTGGGAGACACTTCGCTTCATTATCCCATTTGGATTTACATTCTAACCAAACATATTCATTATGCCATTAATTTATCACAATTTTTCATTATTGTGCCAAATAATAAGTCGATTAGTATTTGTTACATAACATTATCAACTACTATGCTTGTTTGGTTATTGATAACTATCCTTCTCATAATATTATCAATTATTGGGATGTGTTTTCGATGAAGATATAATTGTATTCAACCTTAACATGAAGGAAATGGAATGATCAAAGAGCCAAATAAACACCTACCTCTTCTTTTGTACACTTTCCATCATCAAAGATCCATCCACAAAGCTCGGTGCTATCAAAATTCTTAACTCCTTTACCTTTCTAGTAAATTTGTAGTTATACACATTACGGATCATGTCAGATAATATAGGGGAATTCGGTCAGGATAGGGAGACAATTGCTAGATTTTTGTCTAATTTTCAAAGAGAAGGTGATGAAAAATGTTATTGTCCATGCAAGAGTTGTAACGGCTTAAAGAAAAGAAGAATCAAAATCAAAATAAGAAAGAGACATTGTAGATAGAATGGTCGCATTGAAAGGGGGTTTGATTATCATCCATTGGTAATTTGTTTGTTATATTGTTTTCACAATTAATATACATATGAACTATTGAAGGAGGTTTGATTATCACATTGAAGGGGGGTTTGATTATCATCATTTTTATATAGGTCGATCTCTCCAGTGTAGTATGTGATATGGACCACCACATCTCAAAGGAACATGGGGGTGTGAATATAGAGGAACATGGAGGTGTGAGTATTGAAGATGAAGATCATGATCCCATGGAAGATGACAATCATGCGCCAGAAAAAAACATTTGAAGATGATGGTATGAATGCATTGATCCTTGACACATTTGGTACTGGTGGTGCTACTGCTGTTGATGATGATGATGATTATGATGAGGATGATATTAACATCATCCATGATATACCTCTACTTGAGAAGGCAAACACGACCCTTTACGAAGGCTCCCAATCTACTCTTCTCTCAGTTGTATTATTGTTGGTGAATTTGAAGGTTATGAATGGTTTATCCATCATATAAATGTCACGTATGCTAAGGTTTGTCATATATGTCATTATAGTCTATAAAAGGTGAAACATGTACCATTAAGATTTTTTATAGTAACGAATTATATTCTTTGTTGTAGATTGATAGGTGAGTTTCAGTTACCACCATCAAATGTTCTCACTAGCTCGTACTGAGAATTATGTGCCACCATGAAACATATTGGAATGGAGTATCAAGAAATAGATGCTTGTCTTAAAGATCATGTTATTTATCATAAAGAACATGAATATGCAACAGAATGACCTAAATGCCATATGAGCAGATATCAAGATGATCAAATGACAAAAAGGTACCTCACAAGGTTCTTCGTTACATCCCCATTATTCCACATATGAAATGATTATTTAGGTGCAGTAGCTTGGCACAATTGAAGGATTATCATGCATGCAACATGAGTCAAGATGACATTATTTGAATGCCCATAGATGGTTCATTATTTATGGACATAGAGGAAAAGTGGCCACACTTTAAAGAAGAACCTCAAAATATCAGGCTTTCTCTGGCAGCAGACGGTGTCAATCCATTTGGAGAGATGAGATCTATTTACTCAGTGTGACCTATTTTTGTTATCAACAATAACCTTCCTCTATGGATGTTAGTAAAGAGGGAGCACATTATGTTGGCAATGATTGTTCTAGGTATTTAATTATTTTATAGTTATCTACATGTAATTGTAAGTCTTGGAGTGAAATGGTCACAATAATTATCTGATGTTGTTGTTAATTCAACTAGGTAAGTACCAAGTGAAAGATATGAATGTATATATTGTGCCTCTTATCGATGAGTTATTGGTGTTATGGAATGGTTTCACTATGTATGACATCTCTAGACCAATTGGACAAAGACAATTTCAATTCCATGCAATGCTTGTGTGGATAATTCATGATGCCCCAGGGTTGATACATTTTTGTGGTATGTTATGGTGAATTCTAGTTGTATGTGATAATTCATATGGCTTCATAAAACATGAACATGAACAACATCATAAAAAATAGAAATGGCATTGAATGTGTGCAAGTATCTTAGCTGGTCAACCATATTTAGATGTATGCTTCATGAGGACAACAAGCTCCTAGTAGTATCCTGCTTAATGGATCCTATGTATGAGTATGATTGAACGAATAGGGTGATTGTATAATTGTTTCATGGTGAAGTATTCTTTCCATATCTTCGCATTCCTAAACTTACTTTCATTTGAATTTGTGAATATCTAACAGTGTTCCAAACAAATAGGTTGAAGATGTAAAACACTCTGCACCAACCAAACTGGTTCTTTACTTTACTAGAGCCACAAATATTCTTCACACTATTGGAGATCATCTAGTTATAGTGTAAGTTCTTCAACACTTATCATCCTTTCACTATTTATAGGCCCTTTTATGCATAAACTAGTTGAATTTACTTGGAGACATTACAACAAGTTATCACAATGGTTGTTCAGTGACTGTATCTGCCATTAGAGCCACTTCATATGCATAGGTGATGAACATGTAGATTTGCCTAAGCACTACTGGGAGTTTACCTAACAACACATGTACTATTGTGAAAATCATCACAAGTCCATTTGTTGCTGGGTCTAGCTCCCAGTATTGCTTGGTCAAATCTACATGTTTTTTCACCTATGCATAAACCTTCTTTGATCAACTCTTATATGCATAGGTGATGAACATACAAATTTGCCTAAGCACTACTGGGAGCTTACCCTGCAACACATGTACTATCATGAAAATAATCACAAGTCCATTTGTTGCTGGGTCTATCTCCTAGTATTGCTTGGTCAAATCTACATATTTGTCACCTATGCATATACCTTATTTGATCAACTCTTATATGCACAGGTGATAAACATTTAGATTTGCCTAAGCAGTACTGTGAGCTTTCTTGCAACACATGTACTATTGTGAAAATCATCACAAGTCCATTTGTTGCAGGGTCTAGCTCCCAGTAATGTTTGGTCAAATCTGCATGTTTGTCACTTGTGCATATACCTTCTCTGGTCAACTCTTATATGCACAGGTGAAGGCTAATCAACTCCAATCTCCTATTTATATCTATATGTTATCAAAGTAGTTCCATTGAGAATCTTGTCTACTTGAGACATTTTAATTGTTAAAGAAATTATTAAAGAAATTGGCATTTGAATTTTTATTCATTAGTTGTGTGATTAGAGAATACTTTGCATGATTGCATTCCGCAAATCATTGCTGACAAAATTTTGAACATATCTAAATGAAATACTTTGTGCCTGACATACTTAAATGGAATACACCTAAAAGTACCAAATTATGAATGCTCAATTATTGTACCAATCTGAATTGCCATGTTGATGATGATTATGAAGAAGATTTGAAAATGTTGCACCAATCTAAATTGGATCAATCATCATTTTCAAGCCTTCTTCATCAATCATTATCAACCATTTGGTGATGATCCTACGCAGTTCCACATAGACATGACATGTTCCCTTATAAGACTTTTCATTTCACAACAGTTGAGAAACATAAATGTAGGCATCATGGTCACAATTCTTCGGAGATACAACATAATTGAGTGGTATACCTAGACGATGCAACACAAACAGTACTCCTTTGGTTCTAAGTTGACATTGTAGGATCCAAAAACCATAGATAATGATAGCTTTTTCACCCTATCTTAATTGGTTTTTGGACCCTACAGTGTCAACTTAGAACTGGAAGAGTAGTGGTTGCGTTGCATCATCTAGGTATACACTCAATTATGTTGTATTTCTAAAGAATTGTGACCAGGCGTGATGCCTACATTTATGTTTCTTAGTTGTTGTGTCCCAGGACCCCTTATGACCCTTTAAAATCCTTAAGAATACATCTTAGAGGTCTTAAAGTGTCGTAAGGGGTCATAAGATACTCCTAGGAGGGGCCAAATAAGCTTCCACCTTCACGTGGTTGGCCCTGTTAAGTAGAGAATGTTAAACTATTCTCGAAACAAAGAGAAGCTCAATATTTTAAGGTCTCACTCCATGCACTATATATATATATATATATATATATATATATATATATATATATATATATATATATATATATATATATATATATCTATATCTATAGATATAGATATAGATATATATATATATATAGATATAGATATAGATATAGATATAGATATAGATATAGATATAGATATAGATATAGATATAGATATAGATATAGATATAGATATAGATATAGATATAGATATAGATATAGATATAGATATAGATATAGATATAGATATAGATATAGATATAGATATAGATATAGATATATATATATAATATATATATATATATATATATATATATATATATATATATATATATAGAGCATACCATCGCAATTATGATGGTCATCAAAGAACGACCAACAACAAAGCACTGGAAACGATGACTATTTGTCGAAATGCTTCGACAGACAGCCATTGCTTGTACAATATTTCCATCACACGAGCGTTGTAATTGCGACACCCATAATAAGTCCCGATGACATTTTGACCACATCTGACCATGTTGGCAAGCCCTTTTACGCTGCATATTGTGATGGTGCATGTCATCGTAATTACGATGAACATCCTAGCCGTCGGTGCTATCGACACCAAAACTACAATGGTGGTTAGTGTTTCTTGGTCAATGAAATGGTGTCAGAATTGTGATGGATAGCCATCGGAAAAATGACTCAAATGTACTAGTGAATACCTGTTAGAGCTCCATGTAAGCATAGAAGTCACCAAAATGTCAAATAATATGCTTCCATATCCTAATAGTCTCATGAGTTCATTTTGTGATCATGTTTATCCCTTAAAAATAAGCTTGTATACATACTTTCAACCTACAAAAATCACAACTACGATGTTTTCCAAATATCAAGTTTTAGGGTGCTATAATAGTTTTACAATTCACATATTTAAAATCTCTCAGATGGGCCATTTTCCAAACTAAATATCTCATTGCATATCAGACGTATGCCTAAACCCACCATGCCCATGCATTTTTCATATTAATATGTACACCTTTCCCATTTTCATAGCTTAGCAAGCACCATTTGTTAAATATAATTTCTTAAAATTATCATCTAAGATTTGCAAAGTTTAATGAAGTTGCCTACTTTGAGATTTATAATTTACATATTATTCATTATAATAACATAAGGAGTGTTCCCCTCTATTGTAAGCCTACTAGAGAGTCCACATGCCTGTTTACAAAATCCCACGACCTCATTTGCTTATTTTCCCATGCCCTTTTCATTTGTAATTTAATTAAAATCTTTCCTGCGCATTGTGAAATCAATCTAGGTAGCCTTTTTATAAATTAATATTTTAAACTCAAATCATCCCTACACCTAACCAAATGGTCATTAGAACTCTCTATACTATAAAGAACCAGTGTGAAAAGTTTCACGCCCTCTGCCATTCGTTTGGTATTTTTATTTTCTTCCAAACCAAAATCATTTACAATTTATGCAGATTTGTTATTTGCAGAATGATGAAGTTAGTGATAAGCCCACTTTGAAATTTTATATTTCTTAGTTGGATGAGTATCGTATTGGATGGATTGGCCCTGGTGATTCCTTATATGGAAGTGTACTCTCATACCAATTTTTAGAGCTCCATCACTCAGATTGACATGTTTTCAAAATCAAAAGCAAAGTTGACTTGCAAATGTTTACTAGTGAAGCTTCTATTTGGAGGTCAATTTTAACAATGAGTATCTTGCACCTCTAGATGAATCTATTAGAAATGTCTAATATATTGTAGTCCTTGGTCAAATATCTACAAATATGCCCATCCTCAAAATTTTATAAAATTTTTTTTGTCAGCTTCCAAATGTTGGATTTTCAGAATTAAATCCATTTGTCTAGAAGCCTCCATATTTGACTTTATTTTTGATAAAGTTTAAATCAGATATTTTTTGAATGGACTTTGAAGGATAAGTTCAAATCAAATTTGGAAAAATCTGATTTCTTCTACAGACTTCTTCTTTCTTCCTTGGACTTCTTTCTTCTTCTTTTGGACAACAAATTTTGTATAAAGGAATGAATATCTTTATTCTTCCACAGTGAGCATGAATGTAATTTCTCTTTTATGCAGCAACAAAGAGATTTAAGTTTTTGTAATACTCTATTTTTATCAGAGAAGTGAATGATTATTCTGTTAAGCAGTGATTGCTTCAGATAATCTTGTAAGAGCATTGAGAAGCTCATAGATGTTTGTATGCAGCCCAAAATAGTTGTAAATTTATATTTCTTATTGTAGAAGTGATTAGTTTGAATAGAAGCAAGAAGAATCTTACATATTTCTCCAGCTCTTGTGTCTACCCTATTTTGGGGATTTCAAATTTCTTCATTGCTGAAACAGAGGATCTTTCCTATGCATTTCCAGAATTTAGTATTTCTCTAAATTATTTACATGGTATTAGAGTTGATTGACCTTCAATCCTTGTGAGTTTGGGCATTTGTTTTTTTTTTGTGTTTGTCTATCTTGCATAGGAGACATGGCTGGAGATGTAGGAAAGAGTTGGTAGCAGCCACCATCCTTCAATGGACAAAATTATGATGTTTGGGAAAAGAAGATGAGGACTGTTATGACAACAAATGATTTATGGGAGCTTGTGGTCAATGGCTTTACGGATGTGACTGACCCAGCTCAATTTTTTGGCCTCACAAACAATCAAAAGACTCAATTGAAGGAGTCAAGGAGGAAAGATGAAAAAGCTTTGAGCTTGATAGAAATTGCCTTGATAGAGACAATCTTTCCCAAAATAGCAGCAACTAATTATTCCAAAGTAGCTTGAGATATTCTTCACACAAGTTTTAAAGGGACTAAAAAAGTTTGTATAGTGAAGCTCCAAATGCTTCGAAGAGAGTTTGAGACTCTTCTCATGAAGGAAAGTGAGTCCATCTCAGATTTTAGCTCAAGACTCTCTAGCTTGATAAACCAGTTGAGAACAAATGGAGAAACCATGGAGGAGAAAAGAATAGTAGAGAAAGTTTTGATAAGTCTTCCCTCAAAATTTGATAATCTCGTAATTTCCATTGAAGAGGCAAATGATCTCTCAGTTATGACTATTGATGAGTTAATGGGTTCTTTTCAAACCCATGAACATCACATTAATAGGTCAAAAAATTCTTCTCAAGAGCAAGCTTTCAGAGCTCAAGTCAATGCAAGAGGTAGGGGAAGAGGAAGAAACAATTCTGGAAGAGGTTCAAGAGGCAGAGGTCGTGGTAACTCTGGACAACAAAATACTAGAGGAGAAAGCTCAGAATGAGCAACCACAAATGAGGGAGCTAGCAGCTCTCAGAATAATTCCAAAGGAGGTAAGAAGAAATATACCTCAAACAAGAGTAATATTGAATGTTATTATTGTCATAAATTTGGGCATTATGCTAGTGAATGCTGGAAAAAGAAAAGTAATTAGTCAAAGCTAAGTGTAAATGTTTCTGATATGAAAGTGGATGATGGAAATAATCCCATAGCCTTCATCATGTGCAATGCTGGTGAAGAAGGCAGCCCCGAAGTTTGATATTTAGATAGTGGTTGTAGTAACCACATGAGTGGTAATGAAAGTCTTTTTTCTTTCATTGATAAGAACATAAAGTCTAAAATTAGAATGGGGAACAATGGAGTTGTTCCAATCATGGGAAAAAAATCTATTATGATCTGCACCAAGCAAGGTGAGAAACAAGAAATTCAAAATGTTTATTTTGCCCCAAGAATAAAGCACAATTTGATGAGTGTTGGACAGCTCACTCAAAATGGTTATAAAGTGCTAATGAAGAATGACCAATGTGTTATTTATGAGAAGGATGGGAGCAAGAAAATAGTTGTAGCAGTTCAAATGACAAAGAATCGAATGTTTTCATTGAAGGTAGAGATGTGTTTCTCTTCACAATCAACAACTCCATCTCCCAAGAAAGAATGTACAATAGTACAACAATCATCATTCAAGAGCGTGATTGAAGACCCCTCCAAGCTATGGCATTTAAGGTATGGACATTTTGGCTATGTTAGTTTAAATTTACTGTCCAAGAAAAGAATGGTAGATGATTTTCCATGTATTAAAGAGTTTAGTAGCAAGTGTGAGGCTTGTATTTTGGGAAAACAACATAGGCTACCCTTTAATTTTGGAAAATCAAGAAGGGCAAGAGCACCATTAGAGCTGGTGCATACTGATTTAGTTGGCCCTATGCAAATCAGTTCCATTGGGAAGAGTACTTATTTGATGACCTTCATAGATGATTTCAGTCATAGAACATGGGTTTACTTTATGAAAAATAAATTTGAAGCTTTTGATAAGTTTTTAGAATTTAAAGCCCAAGCTGAAAATGAAAGTTGACAAAATCTTAAAGTCCTAAGGTCAGATAGAGGGGGGAATATACCTCCAATATTTTTGTAAAGTTTTACAGGTAGAATGACATAAAGAAGGAGCTAACAACTAGTTATACTCCGCAGCAAAATGGAGTGGCTAAAAGAAAAAATAGAACCATCGTTGAGATGGCAAGAAGCATGATGAAAGAAAAAGGACTCCCAATTGCATATTGGGGAGAAACTGTAGCAACAATAGCCTATTTAATAAATATAAGTCCTACAAAAGTAGTTCGTGACAAGATTCTAATGGAAGCATGGACAATGCATAGATGGATGGTTGAACACTTGAGAGTGTTTGGGTGTGTAGCATATGCACACGTGCCAAAAGAGCAAAGAAAAAAGTTGGATGATAAAGGAGTGAAATGTGTTTTTACTAGTTATAGTCTAGAATCTAAGGCATACCGATTGTATGATCCAGTTGGTAAGAAGATCATCACTTCAAGAGATGTGGAGTTCATTGAGAATGAGTCATGGGATGGCTCGGTGGACACATCTTCAAGCACTTAAAGTAAAGTGCCTATTATTGTTGAAGATGATGAGTTTTCTGATCAATAAAATAAAATAACAACAGGTATAGAAGGCTCCACAAGGCTGAAAATTAGCCCCACAGAGAGCAGGAACAACAATACTGAGAGTTATGATCCCACTCTTGCCTCCCTAGTGCCAAGAAAGACCAAGAGTCTAAGGGAGATATACCAAGATGAAAGGTATGAAAATGAATTTGATGAAAATATTAATTTTGCATTATTTTCTCATAGTGATCCAATTTATTTTGAGGATGTTGAAAAGGAAAAAAATGGTGCAAAGCCATGGATGAGGAAATAGATGTAATAAAAAGAAATGAAACTTGGGAGCTCACTAATTTACCTCCAAACAAGAAAATTATTAGAGTTAAATGGGTTTACAAGACCAAGAGAAATGCTGAAGGAAAAATAGATAAGCATAAGGCTCGATTGGTGGTCAAGGGGTACAAACAACAGTTTGGTAGAGATTATGATGAGACCTATGCCCTGGTTGCTAGAATGGAAACCGTGCGTGCTGTCATAGCAATTGCAGCCCAACACAAATGAAAGGTATATCAAATGGATGTGAAGTCCGCCTTCTTGAATGAAGTATTGAAAGAAGAGGCTTATGTGGAGCAGCCATCTGGTTATGAAGTTTTGGGCCATGAAAGTAAAGTGTATAGGCTGAAAAAAGCTCTTTATGGGCTTAGGCAAGCTCCACGGGCATGGTATAGCAGAATTGACTCATATTTGATGAACAATGACTTTTGCAAAAGTGATGGTGAGCCCACTCTTTACATCAAGACAACTAATGGTAATATTTTAATTATTGTCTTGTATGTTGATGATTTAATCTTTACTGGGGATAATGATTTCTTCATTGCTAATTTTAAAGAGGCCATGAAAAGTGAGTTTGAAATGTCAGACTTAGGTCTCTTGAGATATTTTCTAGGCATAGAAGTAAAACAAATGCATGATGGTATTTTTATCACTCAAGAAATATATGCAAATCAGATATTAGAAAGATTTAAAATGCAAAATAGCAAGCCTACCCCAACTCCAACTTCAGTAGGTTTAAAGCTAAGCAAGCAAGATTGCAGCAACAATGTGGATCCAACTTTATATAAAAGTTTAGTTGGAAGTTTGATGTATTTAACAACTACTAGGCTAGACACTATGCATGCAGTAAGTTTGATTTTCAGATTTATGAAAACTCCAAAGGACTCCCATTGGCAAGCGAGAAAGAGAATCCTAAAGTATGTGAAAGGAACCAAGGGATATGATATTTTGTATACTGCAAAAAATGTTTCTGATCTTATTGGCTACACAAATAGTGATTGGGCAGAGAGTTTGGATGATAGGAAGAGCACTTCTGGACATGTCTTTCACATGGGTTTAGGTGTAGTCTCATGGGCTTCTAAGAAGCAACCCATAGTTGCTCAATCTACAACAGAGGTTGAATATATAGCAGTGAATGCAGCAGCATGTCAAGCTATTTGGCTAAGAAGAATCTTAGCAAATTTGAAGGAAGAACAAGAGGAAGGAACCACAATATTTTGTGACAATATTTTCTCAATAGCTTTGTCAAAGAATCCAGTGTTTCATGGAAGAAGCAAGGACAATGAAATCAGATATCATTTTATTAGAGAACTAGTTGAGAATGGTGAAATGAAAATGAAGTTTTGTAGGTCAGAGCAGCAGCTAGCAGACATTTTCGCCAAGCCATTGGGCATTGCAAGTTTTGAGAGTCTAAGGAGAAATCTTGACGTAGTTAGTTTGGATCAAGCATGATCTTGTTTGTTGGCTGAAGACAATGGGAGAGTGTTGGACTTCTTTCTTCTACAAACTTCTTCTTTCTTCCTTGGACTTCTTTCTTCTTCTTTTGGATAACAAATTTTGTATAAAGGAATGAATATCTTTATTCTTCCACAGTGAGCATGAATGTAATTTCTCTTTATGCAGCAGCAAAGAGATTTAAGTTTTTGTAATACTCTGTTTTTATCAGAGAAGTGAATGATTATTTTGTTAAGCAGTGATTGCTTCAGATAATCTTGTAAGAGCATTGAGAAGCTCATAGATGTTTGTATGCAGCCTAAGATAGCTGTACATTTATATTTCTTATTGTAGAAGTGATTAGTTTGAATAGAAGCAAGAAGAATCTTGCATATTTCTCCAGCTCTTGTGTCTGCCTTGTTTTAGAGATTTCGAATTTCTTCATTGCTGAAACAGAGGATCTTTCCTGTGTATTTCCAGAATTTAATATTTCTTTAAATTCTTTACACCAAAGCCATTTTCAGATTCATTTTATTCAGTTTGGAAGGAATATCAAAATTTATATTATGTAAGTCATTCCATTTAAATAACTAAAGAGGGAGAATACATAAATTTATTGTCAACATGATCCAGCAATGGGCTCAGCAGGGAAAGTTGAGTTTAGAAGATACAAGATGGTCTTGTCAAGTAAATCAAAGTTGAATTATCAATATGTGACATTTGAAAGGGAGAATTTTATTCTAAAATCATTCTTAATGACTCAAAATAGAATATCTTGGCAAGGGAAAAGCAATGATAGTGGGTCCCTCTCTTTTCCCATTTCACAAAGAAAGGAGATATTGATGAAACATTTGGGTTCTAAGAAAGAGAAAAACAGTTTCATCGAAAGCCGAATTTTCATCGAAAACAAAACAGTCGCTCTAATTCAGTTTTGGGAGAAATGAAATTAGGGATTTTATTATTAAAAGCCTTGTGATAGTACATAATAATGAAGCATAGAAATTTTTATTAAATCTTGAAGCTGCTAACACACTGGTACACATACATATAAAAATGAAAGCATTAACAGAGTGTGTGGATTGTATCACAACAAGCCTTATAGAACAATGGTCTCATAAAAATACCATAGCTACAAATGCAGCAAGAGAAAAATTGTTGATGATCTTCTAACAGTGAGTGTTCAGTGAAAACACCCAGAATGAACTTTACAACAAGAGTTCTCAAAGCTATTAAAAGTTCATGAAGCATTCAATAATATATCAGAATATTGGAAGCATTGTCCGTACTGAGAAACCCATATGAAGTTGCAGAAGAAATAAATGCAGAAAGAGATTTTTGCCTGACGCTATAATTGCACATTTCATAGGCTGTGATGAAGTATAACATATGCTCAAGATGGATTTAAATACAAATTACAAATTCTTTGCCGATACCCCTCAGCCCGTACCAAAATTGGAGCAATTGAATAGTAAATGAATATTCATCAGCGCATAATTGCAAGCTGTAGTTTCCAGCGCTAATGGAGCGGCTTATGAAGGAGTTTCAGAATATGTTGGGGCATCCACTGTTAAAATTGTTTGGTAGTATTCGTACTGATACGGATAAAATTGAAAGCAAGAATAGTTTGACAACTTGAACTGTAATAGCAGAATGCTCCATGTGGATTTGTTTAAATGGCTATAGAAATCTTTGAGAAAATTTAATTAACAAATGCAACTACCGTAGACACACACACACACACAAAAATATAGAAGCACGATCAAAGCATTGATATGCTACCGAAATGATGGAAAATCTGCAATGACTCTGAGAAAATAGAATGGTGATGCAGTTGGAAAGGGAAGAAAATAAATTTTTATAAAGTGTTTTTGAGAAAATGAATCACGTTTTTCTTATTCGGGTAAACACTTGAAGTCATTTTTGAGCTGTGACTGTTTATACCTCTACAATGGTTCCCAGACCTTTTCCCATGTATGGGAGACCAATTTGTTTCAGTTTTATATGTCCGTGTGATGCTGGCAAGACAAAAAAATGGCCAGACATCTTAAAAAATGACCCACAAACAGATTTCAAGTGAATTCATTTGGAGATTAAAAAATATATAAAAATAAAATCAACAGTCGCCAGTGACAACATGGAAGATCCAATACATTCACAGAAGCACATACATGCTGAAGATTGAGAACATAATTAATAAAACAATGGACAATATTTATGCAAATTTCAGTCAGTGGGCGTGACAAATATTTGTAACTACGAGGAAAACCAATTAAGTGAAGCACAAGAAATTCTGTATGGCAGCTTGAGCTACAAAATTAAATAGCAAAGCTGAAGTATCAACTGGAGTATGAGCAGCGGTGGCACATTCCAAGGGGAGCTTTTAAGGGTACAAAATAAAGAAGCAGAAGTAAAATCATCAATGAATGAATTCAGAAAACAACTAAATGAAATGAAGAAAGGTCTGAGAAACATGAAATCATGAACAAAAAATATAATCCCATGGATACAATGATTCAAAGATTTGTACAAAATTTGTCATTCTAAATTTGCAGGTATTCTACCAGCTTTACAAGCATACAAATGGGCCATCAATTATGAAGAAAAGTGAAATATTTCAAAGTTAAATTTTAAAAGATTTGACTGTCCCCTAAGTAAATCTGATTGACACAATAAACCTAACGCTTTATGTAAGAATCCAGTGGACCTCATATAATGTCGATGAAATATCAAGCATCGAGCAAGCAGAAAGGAGATTTCAACGAAATGAAAAGTACATCGAAATGTTCTATCGACAAAATATTTAAAGAATCTCATCAAGAAAATCAATATCGATGAAACAATAGTCATCGAACAAAGCCAAAATGGTCTTAACCGAAGGGCCAAGCTCTATCGATATACTCATATTGAACGAATAAAAACCTTATCTCATCGATATGCGGAAGTGTTTGAGTAATTGTGTAGATAACCATCAAAGCAAAAGGTCTAAGCAAAGTGAATCACATTTACTCTAAGTGAAAATCATTTTACAAGAATGAGGGATTTACACACATATCAGCACAAAAATTGCATGAAGAACGGATTGATAAGGTTTTTATTTTTTTAAAGTGAAAATAAATAAAGGGGGAGAATATTTGAGAAAAATAGAAATTGGGAAAGGAAATAAGAAATAAAAATATGTATTTGATGGAAATGTGGAATTTATTTTACATATAAAAATATCATTAATTCTACCTCTAGAGATGACCATGCCACATCAAATATTCCTACTAGTAAAAAGAGGTAGGGTGAAAGGGTTTTTATTAAAGGAGTGATAGGGTGAAATATTATATGGGGAGTTTTTATAGGGCAAAAGGGAGAAATTTATTCAAGGAAAACCGAAGTACCAGAATGAAAATATTCTCATCAAGAAGGCTTGCGGGGAGGAAAAACTTGAAACATTTAGAAGTTAGGGATAATAATTGTTTATTTATAAAATATATGATTATTCCATGTCTTTTAGTTAGGGAAATAATACAATGAATAAAATTTGTAACCAAAAGACATATAGTTTGAAGCGCTCCCTAATTCTTATAAAGGAAAATATGATATATTTTCATAACACAATGTAATATATTTTCATGTTCAATTAATAAAGACATCACAATACTTTTCTTTTTCCAAGTAGCAGACAAGCTCTTTAAATTGATCAGTTCCTTTGAGATTTTTGTTTCAAGAAAATAGAAGCTATCTAGAGTCATTATGTGAAGAAATTATTTCCATTACACTATAATTTGATTATCAAATAATCGAAGACACTAAAGGTCAGATTAGTTGACATATTCATCCAAGTGGTGAATGTAAAAATTGTCTCCTAAGGGCTATACGTAGGGTCAAGGAGAAGATTAACTCTGCTTCCTAATAGGAAGAAAACATTGGTTTGTAATTATATTGAAGTCTCTGTCAGAAAGAATCATTCACCAAAGAAATCAAATCTGAAACAATAAACCAAATATATCAAATCAAGTCATTAAAGATAATAAACAATAGTTGTGAAGAAATACACAATTGGATCTAATTCAAGACATTAATGCCATCTTGATAGATCATATAATAGTCACATATAAACATAGTGCAATCTTCTATAAAATGCATCAACTTGGAAATCTGGTTGGTGATAAGGTCTACTCGCCTAGGTCCTACAGAGCCTGAAGAGTAGGGGAATCTAACCATAATTTGGTTGATCTTGTTAGTTGGCAAAATATTTTGGATGATTGAGCATTGATTTAGGTATACTCATAGAATTTTCCAATCTATTGATTTGGGAACCTACACTACCCTCATCTACTTTTTCTTTTCCTTTCTCCATCCTTACAACATCCCTAGTACTAATGGGAGTTTTTTCAAGAGTACTAATGTTATTGTTTGGTGAAGGGTTTACTTCAATATTGGTAGATGAGAGTTCAAGTAAGTCTTTCTTAGTTGATTTTATGGTTGTAGGAAGATCAGTTGTAGGGGATGCACTAGATGAAGAGGCTCCTAATGTAATTTTTACATCCCTTTGTGAAATATTAATTCGGTGAAGGAAGGGTTTTTCCTAGCAATTTGATGAGACAATTGTAACAAAATGTGTCCTACCTTTTTTTATTTCAGCTGCACTGATGGAGAGTAAATTGTAGAGAATGTTGGGCACATTCATCAGTAGTCTGTTATGTCACATGTGACTAAGAAAATTGAAATGAATGGAGTGTAGGAATTAATATCTTCCCTCACAAGTTAAATACTTTATAATGAAGACTTCTACCTCAACCCAGATAGGTGGTAGAGAAAGCCTTCTAGTCCCTTGTTTGTCAACAACAAGAGGTTGATCCCTAGGGTGATTGAATCAAGCCCTAACATTCCTCGCATCCTTGGTGTTTGGAAAATGCTCTCCTATATCTAGAATCCTTGTAACCTTTGATATTCACTCTTCTATCACAATAACCCTTAATCATTTCACCTTAGCTTCCCCATTAGAGAATGTGCTAGAAAATTCCATTGTAATATCATTATTAAACTTGTTTAACCTCATAAAATATCTCAACCAATCACAATTCCTGAATTGGGTTCACATACTGGGTCGTGAAGCAATATATTCATGATGTACAAGTAGTCCTCCGATGGTTGCACCAATTTTTCTCTAAAAATTCTACTAAGAAACCCCCTTCAGTCACTCTGAAACTGCTGCTAGAACCTATTAGGATTAGGTAAGACTGAGAGGGGGGTGAATCAGTATTACAAAACTTTGTTACTTTCAACTTTAAACAATTATAAATAATCCAAAGTAATGTAGAAATGAAAAGAGCATACAAACATAACACATTCATTACACCATGATTTATTCTCGAGGAAACCTTGGGCAAAGGGAAAACACCGGTGGGGATGGTACCCACAAATATGTACTAAAATATAATATCCATGTTAGGAGATCTAGCCTTGTTAGGAGCTAATTGTTACATAGCACATTTCCTTGTTAGAAGAATACAAAACCCTATTAGGAGTATACAAAACACCTAGTTAAAGGTGGTGAGCACACTACTCTTACAACCAATACTATCCCAAAATAGTTCTCAAAAGGGGGAACAATACAAGCACTTATCTTGCTTAGATAGTTCAAATTGTAGCTTGGCCTCTTACTAATATCGCATCTTATCTTTGATCTTCTATTCACAAACTTATTCTTTCATCCTTGTTGTCCATCCTTTGCCTTTACAAAAACACTCTATACTTATACAAAATCAGCCTTCGAGCCGGCTTCACAATTATCATGCAAAACATAATAATAACATATGCAAATGTTATCTATGGAGTCGGTGCTCTTACAATACCAAAGATTCAGAAATACATTTTATTCACCTATCTTAGCACATTACTATATTCACTTTTCTTTCCTTAAACTTTGCAATTGTTTATACACCCTGTTACACTATTTTACTGCCTTCGCATATCTTCCGAACACTGTATTTCACAAGTCTGATAACTGAAACTTATACGATCTTAACTGAAGCATGTGTCTATCCCAAAATACCTCTAGTTAAATTCACAAGCCATAATATCTTATATATCTTCATCTATGACCAAAACTGTGGCACTGTACCCTGCTATCCTGATTATGGACTTAGTCATTTTCATGACTATGACTCCAATGGCAATCTCCACAACATGCGATCACTCCATCATGAGTGTTGCCATAAATGAAAACCCTCAAGTGATTCCTAGTGCTCCAAACCATCACATGCTAACAATCTCTCCCTTTGGCATTGATGGCAACACTTAGAAAAATGACTAAGTGTCACAAAGCAACTCTCTTCTTTTTCTTCTCTCTCTCTTTTTAAAAAATTTTCTTCTCTACATATAACTCTACATATTTATTTCTCTTCCTCATTTTTCCTTTTTCTTTCTCTCCCTTTGACATCAATGGAAAAGGTATATACAAAACTATAAAACTTAAGCTCAAAAGATTCAGTGCTTACTCACCAGATTTAAGACATCTTGGAAGGAGTTTTCCAAGATCTTAACTTCTTCATTCCATGAACTTATCAATAGTTCACTGACATGGATTAATCCATTCAGTGCATATGACACTATCTCTGCTGCCTTAAGCTCAGTGAGAGTGGATACTGACATTGAGCCTTCAACCTTTATCATCTCAGAGAGATGAGTCTCCAACATTGAGAGCTTGGGAGTCAATAGGCTTCTTAATGAGGCAAATCTGTTTGCAACTCTCCCTTTCTCCATTTCTAGTACTCCTATCTTGTCTAATAGCCTGGATGTCTCCTTATCTACTTCTTCCATAGTTTGTGAAGATGATTCATAATTTTCCATTATATTGTCAAGGCTAGCCCTATCTTTGGCTATGGCCTCCTCAACATTCTTCAAATGTTTGCAGAGATTTATGCAATAGCTATAGAGTTTCCTGCCTTGTGCAACACAACTCTTGGATTTAAGAGTGGTAGCCTTAAGAATGCCTAAGTCTCATGAAATGGACTTACACACTTCGCTCAACTTCTTCTTGAAGAAGTTATTTTCTGCCTTCTCCTTTGCGAGTTTTAGCAATGAGTCAAAATGACTGTCAAAGCTATCCAATACTGTACCAAGATTTTCAACCTCATCCTTGTCTTTTAGGATGACTAGTGAGGGGAGAAGCTTGTTCACTGCTTCTACAGCCCTAACCATTATCTTATCACTGTTGTCTCCTTTCTAAACTGATCTCTCCTTAGCTTTAGAAAAATCCATAAATGAAAGTCTCATCAACTCATCTTCATCCATGCTGTCCACATCAAAACTGACTGGTTTGGCCACACTTGCCAACAATAAAGATAAATCTAGTCTGACTTTTACAACTTCCTCTAATTTAGGTTGTCTTTCTTTCTTTTCTTCTTGTTGTAATTCCTTCTTTTGTACCTTTTCTTCTGGTTTCTCTTTTGATTTTCTTTCTTCTATCTGTTCCTGATCTTCAACCTCAATCACACTATTCACCTTGTCCATAAATGGATTATTTGCATCCTGTGAAGTGTCAAGGATAACAGGCACACCAGTGACAAAAAAGTCTGGTTGCATGCTAACTTGAGCACTTTCATCTATTTTCTTTGAGCTCTCTCCTAAACCCAAGGATATATGTTTAGCAGTCTTAGGAGGTGACACCTTTTTAAGCATGTCATACATTAGAACATGGTCTAATGCCTTTTGGGTATCTTCAATCACCTCATCATATTTTCTAGCCATAATCTTGACTAGTCTGGTCTTTGTTCTTAGTAGAGGTTTCAGTGCCTTTATGATTCTTTCTCTTTCTTGAATCGACACAACTGGTGAATAGAGGTAAAATGGAATCACCTCTATTGAAATATATTATATGTGTGTGGATAGATAGATGTGTGGGGAAATATGAGATTCACTCCTAAATCCAAATTTCCAAAGGAGAAATCCAATTTGATCAACCAAAAAGGTTAATACACAATCAAATCAATCTATGGATAATATGGAAGAGAGAGAGAATAACCCTATGTTTCCCTATGGTTGAATTGAAGTCTTTAGGATTTGAAGTAATTGAAATACAAATACTAACCTCAAATTAGGGCAGATCTGGAAAATGTCAATTTCTAATGTTTGTGTGTACTTTCGAGCAATTCTGCAACCTATTCCGGACTGGAAATGCTGAGACAGAGAAAACCCATAAATCTTTCTCCAAGACGAGCTTAGGTTGAGTTTGACCCTCATAAAAGGTCAAATACTACATTCTTTATTTGAAGGTCGATTTTGACTCTGTTCGCAAATCTCAGAAGTTCACCAAAAAGGGTATCCAAATTCACTCTCAGATCCAAAATCTCGCACCTATACTTGTAAGAAAATGAGGGTTTTTGTTGTTTGTTTGAGGAGTTTGCCTTGGTCAAACCCCAGTTTGGAATCAACCTTAATATTGAAATTGAAATAGGAATGCTAGCAAGTAGTAGAAAATAATCTAACAATGAAGCTATGCAATTTGATAGAAATGTAATTGTATTTTGAATGTAAACAAGTATATTCATATTATAGCTTGAACACAACAATGGAAAAATCAAACCTCCATGATTGTATGCTTGGAATCCACCTTGATAGAAGAATGAATGGATCTTGAAGATGAACAAAAGATCTTGAAGGAAGATCACACCATCATGATGGCTAGATCTAGGGTTTGAATGATGAATCTTGAATGCTTGAACCAAATCCCTTCAATGGCTTGAATGCTTGAATCCTTGATCTTCAATAGAGAACTTGGATGAAGAAGAGAACTTGAATGCTTGAATGAATGCTTTCTTGATCACCTTGAGAGCTTGAGAGAAATTGATGAGAATGATATATGAATAATGGATGTCAATTGCTTGATTGTGGATTTGAAAATGAGAGAGGAAGGCCTCCTTTTATAGTGAACTAGGGCAAAATCCTCTAGAGGGGCCACCTTGGAGAATTAAATCCCAATTAGGTCCTAACCTTTAGAAAATATGCCTACATTAAATGCAATTAAAGGATTTACCATCCCGAAGCCCGAAATGGCCAACCCAGAGGCGGGAAAACAAATATCCCGAAAGCTTGATGCCCAGAAATCAAGGATTCTGGAAATCTAAAGGAAGGGGGAAAAATCAAGGTTGGGACTTACCTAGTCAGGTACGACCTTGATCCTGACCTATTCATGTTTGAGCTCAATCCTGACCTTGTCAAGATCAACCTCAAATTTGACCTTGGGCCTAGATTTAGTCAGAACTAGGACAGGCGGTCCCGGAGATGCCCAAAGACCTAGAAATGATATTAGATAGGGACAAAATGCCAGGGAGAAGCAAAAAATCCTATGATGAACATGATGAAGTCCAAGAGGACCTATTTCTAAGTCCTACCTAGAAAATAGAGCCACAAAAGAGGGAAATTCAAGAGAATCCTTGAGATCCTATCCCTAATTTCACCTAGAATGAAGAAATCAAGTGCATAAAAGAAGTGGAAAGTGGGGAGAAAGCCAGATCTAAGAAAAGATCAATTCAAGGCATTCAACATAACCCCAAACCACTTACTCGAAGGGATAAATTCTCTTAACATGGAAGTGCTTCCATTTTAAGATGATACATTAAGCCCCCACTTTAGAAAGAGTATGGACTCGATGCAAATTCTTGGTAAAGGAGAAGAAAGAGAAGATCCTAGTGGATTCACAATGAGATAAAATAAAACTTAGTTACAGACACAAACCCCTAGACTAAGGATTCTAACTTGACATATATGCATGAGGGTGTCAAAAGAACAAGGGTTAGTACTAAACAACCCAAATCAATTAGCATAGAAAACCTCACTAAGAAATATTTCTCATACTACTATCATATTTGGAAAGCTATCATAAATGCATAAATGTTTACATAAGAAAGATAAGAACAACACTATAAATAACATAGCTTCATGATCCCATCTTATTAGCATCAAAGTGAAAAGAGAGAAAGGAGAAAGAGTGATTACCTCACCTAGTAAGATGCCCACCTCCCTATATCACTATGAATATAAAATGTGTGTCTCCTTAGGATTTAGCAACTTATGTGCATTACCTTTGGAAGATTTAGCATATAGGTGCATGTCTTTTCAGGATTTAGCAACTTATGTGTGTTACCTTCTAAGATTTAGCATATTTGAAATTGGAAATGTATGTCCCTTCAGGAGCAACTTATGTGCGTTACCTTCAGAGGATTTAGCATATTGAAAATTTTGAAAAATGTGTCTCCTCAGGATTTAGCAACTTATGTGCATTACCATCAGAAGATTTAGCATATAAATGCATGTCTTTTTAGGATTTAGCAACTTATGTGCATTACCTTCCAAGATTTAGCATATAAAAATAAAAAACTATAGTACAAGGGAGGCCCTATAAATGCCCCCCTCCTTAATATGGCAAAAACATACAATTTTGACATGTTAAGGAAAGAAAATAACAAGGATAAAGCCTTCTTCAACATCAAGACAATATCCTCAATCAACACCTAGTCCAAGCCAAGAAGGTCACAACTCCTATGAGGCCATGGAAGGGACAAATGTAAAGAGATATCATGCAAGAAGTGAAAAGAAAGTAACCCTTATGAGGGATAGCACACTGTGCAGTTTCCAAGGTGAGAGATATATCCACCATGGAAACCCAATGTCAAACAACAAAAGAGGTTGTTATCAAGGACATAGATCCTCAATGCAAACCAAAATTTTCATGTATGATTGGATATCACATAATAGATAAATACTGCTTACCCAAGGAAAGAGGTGAATCCCAGAAAAATAGAAAAGAAGGAGATGGCATCCTTGCCCCCCAAGTGTAGGAACAAAGATGGAAGAGGATACCTACTTCACAAAGCAAGGAGATATCCTAATTACAACAATGTATATTATATCCTTAGTGAGGGATATTGACCCCACATCCAAGAGTATAGATAATCATGAAAAGGATATGTCACTCATGGAAAAGGATCCTCAAATGAAAGAGATCTTATCAACAAGACTGCCACCAAAGAGGAGTGCTTTTTAGATAAAATATCATCTTTCAACAGCGGGAACAAGGATTCAATCATCAAGCCCCCTACAAAGAGGAAGATGAATCATTGGAATGAGGGAAACAACTCTAACACCAAAGCAAGGGTGAGAGTTTATAAAGAACATAATTTGCAACATAGAGAAGAAGTGATGACTTAGGACAACAACTTCTCATGTAAAATGGTTATCCATAGTTAGAACATCTATCAATATGTTAAAATAATGTTGCAATATAAACAAATACCACTAAGTTAAGGAAAGCAGTTCCCTAGACAAAGAGAAAGAAAGAGGTACCTTGCCCCCCAGAGATAGAGACAAGGGATACCTTTGCAAACAAATGTCTTTAGAAAAGATATCTTGAAATATTCTATGGATGATTAAAAACATAATGCAAAACCATAGAAAAGTAGGAGAAAAAGAATACCAATTAAGCTCAAGACATAATATATATACTAAAAGCCTAATGGATCCTAGGAGACTAGATGAAAATACACCTCTTGCCCCCCAGTCATGAGACAAGAGGGAAAGAACATCTACATTATATCTAAAGGAGGGGAATCCCCTATATCAAAATTATGAAGGAATTATAAAATTGCACGAGAGTGAGATATAATTCCTAAAGCAGCTCTTTCTCTAACATATAACTTGAAATATTTACAATCAACAAGTAAATGTTTGTTACTATAATGAAAAGGACATTTGTATTTGTGTAAAGCATTGATCAGCATAGGTCTAAATATTTCTTTCTTGGAATTCATTAGCTCAACATATACCTTCTTAGCCACTTCTTGATGAGTATTAGGGTTATCTAAGATAGGTGTGGGGAGAGGAGGATGATGTTTAGCATCACCTACCTTAACTTGAGATTTTGAACACCCAACACCATACATATTTTGTTTAGGGGGTATATGAACTGGGAACCTAATACCATGCTCATTAATCCCAAGCCCTAAACCTTTATAACCTTGTTTAGTCACCATATTATATCCGGTAGTGTACATATTATGTAAAGCTTCTACATGAGGTGATTGTTTATCATGTTCATGAGTAAAGGTTGCATAAGGTGGGATAATAGGTTTTGAAGAATTTTATTTAACCTTTCCTTTAAGATCATCATGAATTGGAGGAGAAGGTAAATCAAAGAAATCTTGCACATCCGCATCCTAAACTATAACTTGAATCCCATCATAAGTATGAGAAGAATGAGAATGAACAGATGGAGAATTAGGTATTGAATTAGGATTAGGAATATTAGGATTAGGATTGATAGGATTAAGATTAGGATTGATAGGATTAGGATTAGGATTGATAGGATTAAGATTAGGATTGATAGGCTTAAGATTAGGAAGATTAGGAAATGGTGTATCATCTACCAAATTCTTCACATAATCCAAAATATTGCTAAGGCTACCACATAAATCTTTAATGTAGGTAGATTAGTGTCGGTCAACTTCACAAAAGCATAAGCAAGAGAAAAGTGAAGGGTCATAAACATAATGAAGTGAATGATACTCTCATAAACATCATAGGTATTATAAAGAAATGCTAAAAGAAGAGTAATAAAGAACATAACTACACACCAAAGCATCTTAACCATCGCCATAGAAAATGAAAGAAATGTTTTTGGATTTTATTGATTATATAGATTTTTTTGTATTTTTGAATTTTAAAATGCAATAGCATAAACTAGACCTAATGTAGAAGGCAATCTAACACCAAAAATAAAGAGAGTAAGCTCGTCGGGTTCACCAAAATGAATAGTGAAGGTGAACACACAAAATAAGACAAAGGGAAATTTGACACCAAAAAGAAAGAGAGTAAGCTAGTCAGGTTCACCAAAATGAATAGAGGTAAAATGGAATCACCTCTATTGAAATGTATTGTATGTGTGTGGATAGATAGATGTGTGGGGAAATATGAGATTCACTCCTAAATCCAAATTCCCAAAGGAGAAATCCAAGTTGATCAACCAAAAAGGTTAATACACAATCAAATCAATCTATGGAGAATATGTCCAAGAGAGAGAGAATAACCCTATGTTTCCCTATGGTTGAATTGAAGTCTTTAGGATTTGAAGTAATTGAAATACAAATACTAACCTCAAATTAGGGCAGATTTGGAAAATGTCAATTTCTGATGTCTGTGTGTACTTTCGGGCAATTCTGCAACCTGTTCTGGACTGGAAATGCTGAGACAGAGAAAACCCAAAAATATTTCTCCAAGATGAGCTCAAGTCAAGTTTGACCCTCATAAAAGGTCAAATACTACATTCTTTATTTGAAGGATGATTTTGACTCTGTTCGCAGATCTTGAAAGTTTGTCAAAAAGGGTATCCAAATTCACTCTCAGATCCGAAATCCTGCACCTATACCTGGAAGAAAAGGAGGGTTTTTGTTGTTTGTTTGATGGGTTTGCCTTGGTCAAACCCCAGTTTGGAATCAACCTTAATATTGAAATTGAAATAGGAATGCTAGCAAGTAGTAGAAAAGGATCTAACAATGAAGCTATGCAATTTGATATAAATGTAATTGTATTTTGAATGTAAACAAGTATATTGATATGAAAGCTTGAACACAACAATGAAAAAATCAAACCTCCATGATTGTATGCTTGGAATCCACCTTGATAGAAGAATGAATGGATCTTGAAGATGAACAAAGGATCTTGAAGGAAGATCAAACCATCATGATGGCTAGATCTAGGGTTTGAATGATGAATCTTGAATGCTTGACACAATCCCTTCAATGGCTTGAATGCTTGAATCCTTGACCTTCAATGGAGAACTTGGATGAAGAAGAGAACTTGAATGCTTGAATGAATTCTTGCTTGATCACCTTGAGAGCTTGAGAGAAATTGCTTGAGGATGAGATATGAATAATGGATGTCAATTGCTTGATTGTGGATGTGAAAATGAGAGAGGAAGGCCTCCTTTTATAGTGAACTAGGGCACAATCCTCTAGAGGGGCCACCTTGGAGAACTAAATCCCAATTAGGTCCTAACCTTTAGAAAATATACCTAGATTAAATGAAATTAGAGGATTTACCATCCTGAAACCCAAAATGCCCAACCCAGAGGTGGGAAAAAAAATATCCCGAAAGCCTGATGCCCAAAAATCAAGGATTCTGGAAATCTAAAGGAAGGTGGCAAAATCAAGGTTGGGACTGACCTAGTTAGGTACAAGCTTGATCTTGAGCTCGTCAGGTTCGAGGTCAATCCTGACCTAGTCAGGCTCAACCTTGAATTTGACCCTGGGCCCAGATTCAGTTAGAATCAGGATAGGAGGTCCCAGGGATGCCCAGAGACCTAGAAATGATATCAGATAGGGGCAGAATGCCAGGGAGAAGCACAAAATCCTATGATGAACATGATGAAGTCCAAGAGGACCTATTTCTAAGTCCTACTTGGAAAATAGAGCCATGAAAGAGGGAAATTCAGGAGAATCCTTGAGATCCTATCACTAATTTCACCTAGAATGAAGAAATCAAGTGCAGAAAAGAAGTGGAAAGTGGGGAGAAAGCCAGATCCAAGAAAAGATCAATTCAAGGAATTCAACATGACCCCAAACTAGTTACTCGGAGGGCTAAATGCTCTTAACATGGAAGTGCTTCCATTTTAAGATGATACAACTGGTAACATATCATCAATTGTTTTATTTCTTATGTTCTCATCTTCTAAATGTTGTAACTATTTTCTAATTTCCAGTTTGATGTACAAGTCTTTGGGGACACTTGCTTCAACTTCCAACAAATTCTTTTTGAATACTAACAAGTGCTCAATGATAGTGTCCTCAATGATTTCTTGGTCCTCAGAGCTATATCTTTCATAGTTTTTGTTTATTGATATCATATTTCCATCTTTGATAACCCTTTTTTGCAATGATTTCATATCTGGTTTCCACAAGGATTGTGGACTCTTTTGAACCATTTTCTCTTCCTCTTTCTCTAGGACCTTTTCTTCCTTCTTCTTCCTCTTTACCTCTGTCTCTTTTCCTCTTGGATTGACCTGCTTAACTATCCTTGGTGATCTTCTAGGAACAACTGTAGTGTCAACTTTATGTGTTTCTTCCTCTTGAGAGACTGATAAATCAACAATGTTATCAGTAGTAACTGCATTCTGTATTTCCAATGGAATGGGTGTATCAAGGGAAATAATAGAAGATGCCTCTATCTTATTTTTGATATCTATCAACTGCACTTTTGTAATACCCACCATTGCAGTGATGTCTTCCACAATCTTGTTGACTTTCCTCTTTCTTATTACTTTCTCTTGTTCTTCTCTGACTTTTTCATATTTTTCTCTATATGTACCCCATCTTTCTCGAGTGGGGTCCTTTTCTACTGCTAATACATGCTCTACTTGCATATTTAGTACTAACTGCTTACCTCATATCCCATAGGATAACACCATTTGGTTCTAGGCTCAACTGCCTCAAAGCAGACACAATCAGTTTCAACCATGAAAAAGATAGTGTCCTCATATTTCTCTACTAAGTTCTCTGGAATCCTATACCTTTCTTTCACCTACCTCTACATAATTTTAATCATCCCAAACAATTCTCCATCAACCCAGTCCTTTTTTTGTCTTCTATAATATTCTGAGATCTATAGACTAGTGGGTTCATTGACTTTCCATGCATTAGGGTGCATGCCAGGAAAATTGTGAATGATATGGATGTACATGTGAACTAGCAATGAACCAAACCTAAATGCCTTAGATTTATCCTTCTTTACAACTTTTACATTCTCAATGAATTGTTGAGCTAGTATTTCACAAAGGTTGTACTTCTTGTTTTCTTTAACCATTCTGTATGCCATCATTATAACTCCAGCTAATACAAAATTAAGTCTAGAACTGTAAAACAACTTGTAGCCAATTAGCATTACTACCAATCTGACATCTTGTAAATACACATCATTTATTGTCATTTCCCTCTTATCCCATTTGGAGTGTGTTAGGGTTTGAGCTTCTTTTCTTAGGTTCTTATCATTAACAGGTAGGGCTCCTTCATTGTCAAGGTTTGAGATATCATGGATCAAATGAGTACATATCTTAATAGGTTGATCACCTATCCATAAGAACTAATCATGAACTCTACTTAGAATGATCTTGAACCATTTGACTTCCATGAATTCAGTGAGTCAGGTTAACTTGAGTATTGACAGATCTTTTAGATGTTTAAATTATTCTACCAAAGACCCATTTACTTCTAACATACTGTTCAACTCATAGAAGATGTTAACCTCCCCAATAATCTCATATTTTCAGTATATGTATGCCCTAATATCCTCTACGTGTAACACGCCTATGGGAGTTTGAGAAAATGCCCCTTCTAGATCATCCTCACAGGATTTGAATGGATGCCTTTTGAATTTATATCTAGGTCTATCTACAACATCATAAACTACTTGTGCATCCATGACTTTCCAAAGAGATTTAGGTCTAAATACCTTAAACGCGCTCAAATCTGATGTTTGGCTTCACGCGAACACAAAATCTCTCTGCTAGATTATTGTTCTGCTTTAACACTTCATATCTCCTTAGTTGTTGATTAAGAAATGGTGTAGGAGTGAGATCCCTTAAGTATTTTATCTATCACAAGTTGAGTGTGTGCATTAAACATAGGTAGCTCAACTTCACATGTCATCCAATTATTGCAAAAATCATGAACACAGAAGATGAATCTTCAATTGCTGTAGTCTCATCCACAGATTCCACAACATCTGTACACATCACACCTAAGATCGCATGAGCTTACTCCACTTATATAGGGGCTAGATAATTTATGTTGTCTGCATCCAATGCTCCCCATGAGGCTATGAGGCCTTATAGGTTGATGCCTCAAATAATTCATCATTCGAAGACACAACATCATCAGCTATCTCTCCCTGAACCACTACTTTATTTAGGACTTTTACTTGCCATATCTTCTCATCCTCTGATTTTTTGTATTCATTCATGTAATCATTTAGGCTTTTACCACTGTCACTAATATTCTTCCTTATAACCACAGGTGGTGGTCCTTTTGGTTCACTAGATCCATTGTATCTACAAAAGTTTGCAATGTGTCCTGGATTGTTGCATTTGTAACAAATAGGTGGTCTTCTTCTTTCTTGATTAGTTTGTAGCTTACAGTACCTTGATGTGTGCCAAAAGTTATTGCATTTCTAACATGTAACCTTGGCTGCATATTCTTCTTTGACATAGTCTTGCTTATACCTGGATTAATCAGGTTTTCTACAATCTGCTTTCTTGTGTCCATACTCATAGTAATTAAAATAGTAGCTAGTAAAGGGTTTAAAGTGACCTTTACTTCTGCAATCTCTTTTCATGTGTCCAACTTTGTTGCATCTGAAACATCTACCTCTAAAGGGTATGAACTATTTTCTAGGTTCTTCATATGTAGGCCTTTCATTAGGAATAGGTCTTTCCTCATTCTTGGCTTCTTTTGGTTCTTCTTGAGTTTTTGAACTTTTGGCTTCATTGGATCCACTCATGTCTCCTTTAGATTTTTGTCCTTCTCTTTGTTCATCACTCTTTTCATTGCTTGTGTGTAATTTTTCAATGAGTAATTTGGATTGAGTGAGTTCACCTTTAATGATCTAATTGTATTTATCTAGTTCCTGATATTTATCCTTGTAGTGGTCAAGTTCGGTCTTCATTTGTCCTATCTACAAATTAGCTTCTTTTAGTGACTCTTCAACTTTGTTTCTTTTATCCTTTTCATGCTGAATCTCCTTTAACATCAAAAGATTAATTTATTCTTTTTCTTGCTCTAACTTCTTTACTTTGTCTGATGTGTCATTGTCTGAACCTTTTTTGATTTTTTCCATAGGGTCTTATCTCTGATTTTTTACAATCTCAAGTTATTCTTTAAGTTTTCTCATGAAACCTTCTGCTCTTCTTACCTTGAATTTTTAATTCACCATTTTCAACTTTCATCTTATCCATATCTTCAAGTGCAGCTTCAAAGTTCTCTTGCAAATCTTCTGAATCCATTCTGATCTCCCTTAAGTTGTTAGACTTTCTCTTCAAGGGCCAATAGCTCTGATACCAATTGTTAGGATTAGGTAATACCAAGAGGCAGGGGGGGGGGGGGGGGGGGGGTGGGGTGAATCAGTATTATAGAACTTTGTTAATTTCAACTTTAAATAATTATAAACAATCCAAAGTAATGTAGAAATGAAAAGTGCATACAAACATAACACATTCATTACATCATGATTTGTTCTCGAGGAAACCATAGCCAAAGGGAAAACCCTAGTGGGGATGGTACCCACAAATATGTACTAAAATATAATATCCCTATTAGGAGCTGATTGTTACATAGTACATTTCCTTGTTAGAGAAATACAAAACCCTGTTAGGGGTATACAAAACACCTGGTTAAAGGTGGTGAGCACATTGCTCTTACAACCAATACTGTCCCAAAATAGTTCTCAAAAGGGGGAACAATACAAGCACTTATCTTTCTTAGATAGTTCCAATTGTAGCTCGACCTCTTGCTGATCTTGCATCTTATCTCTTCTCTTCTATTAAAAAACTTATTCTTTCATCCTTGTTGTCCATCCTTTTCCTTTACAAAAACACTCCATACTTATACAAAATCAGCCTCCTAGTCGGCTTCACAATTATCATGCAAAGCATAATAATAACTAATGAAAATGTTATCTATGGAGTTAGGGCTCTTATAATACCAAAGAGTTGGAAATATAATTTATTCACCTATCTTAGCACATTACTATATTCACTTTTCTTTCCTTAAACTTCGTAACTATTTATACATCCTATTACATTGTTTTACTGCCTTCACATATCTTCCAAACACTATATCTCACAAGTCTGATAACCAAAACTTATGCAATCTTCACTGAAGCATGTGTCTATCCCAAAATACCTCTAGTTAACTTTGCAAGCCATAATATCTTATATATCTTCATCGCTAACCAAAACTGTGGCACTGTACCCTGTTATCCTGATTCTGGACTTAGTCATTTTCATGACTACGACTCCAATGGAAATCTCCACAACATGCGATCACTCCATCATGAGTGTTTCCATAAATGACAACCCTCAAGTGATTCCTAGTGCTCCAAATCATCACATGCCAACAAAACCTCTCCGAGAGCTCAAAATATTTGCAACTACCTAAATTTAGCTCCAAAGAATCTTCCTTCTACAAATTATACCACTTATGACTCAAGTTCACAATAAATCCTTTTTTGATATCTAAATATAGACTCAAATTATAGCTCATAGGCATACACAATTATAAAAGATAGTCATTTCAAGAAAATATATATGGTGGTAGAAGGAGTAAATAAGGTAGTACATATGAAAATATATTTAAAAATATTTCATATGCCTTCAACCATCACATTAATCTTTTCAAAATTTAAAAGAGCTGCAGTTTAATATTATAAAATAACATATTTTCATGCAAACATAGGTTGATGTGGCCTAAAAATTGACATGGAATTGACATAGCATAAACATACCCTACCTCCCAAATGAAGTAATGACATGTGTCAACACATGTGGAGCCAAGAGGATGACTATGAATTGATCACTATGTAAATTACATATATTAAATAAATTGTGGAGAAATAAATATATCTAATAATGAATTTAATACACGTGCATACCTTTTGTAGATGTAACTGCAGTAATAAATGCAAGAAGTGATAGCTATACCGAGAAATAACCATAATTTTATGTTGTACTTGGCTTATAGTACCATGGAATAAATTAATGAAGTGGAGTGCAGATGATGTGCCAAATAAAGAGAGTGAGATAGAGGTGGAATGAGTATAGAGAAAAAGTACACCCACTAGATGTGAACACATTTATTATGACACATGCAAATAAATGCTTAAAGATGAGATGGATCATGAATATCCCCTTCTTTAGCTGCATGATCATTGAAGCCTTGAAGAGTTTGAGATTATTGTAGGAACTCTATCTTTGTAGTTGGTTTATGATATAACCTCAATCTGTGACCATTCGCTAATAGCTTGAATTTGACAGGGTCAATTGTGGAAAGTTGAACAACACCATTGTCAAAGACTTATACTATCTCATATGGGCATAACCAACAAGTTTGTAATTTGACCATGATATCCTTGTATCTTGAGTCATATAACAATGTCCAATCACTACGGTGAAACTTCTTGTCTTTCATATTCTTGTCATGCCACTTCATTCTTTGATTTTGTACTAACTTTTTTTTTGGTAGGGCTAATTTCCTGAGTTCATCTAAGGTATTGAGTTTCTTGATTTTGTCCTTTTGGGCTATAGATAAATCCATCTCAAGCTGTAATGTAGTTCTGAGGGCCTTATGTTCAAATTCAATAGGCATCACAACTACTTTTCCATAGAACATTTTAAATGGAGTAAAACTAGTGGTTGTTTTCCATGTGGTCCTATAGACCCAAACTGCCTCAAATAATCTATTTTCCCAATCTTTTCTATGCACTTGCATTGTTTTGGGTAATATAGATTCAATTTCCCTCTTTTTTATTATTATTTTAGCCCACCCATTGGCTTGTGGGTGGTAAGGACTTGATTTTATGTGCCTAATGTTGTATTCATTTACTAATGTGGTGATCAAGGTTGAAGTGAATTGTGTCCCTTGATCTGTCACATCTCCCTTGATACTCCATACCTGGTAAAGATTTCCTCATAAAGGAATTCTACAAGTTTATTGTCTCTAACATGCTTCATAGGTTTGACATCAATCCACTTTGTGACATAGTCAGAGCACACCAAAATATATGACTTACTATTTGAGGGAGGATCAATAGGTCTAATAAATTCCAATCCCCATTTATCAAATGGTGTATTAATAACTTGAGGGTACAATGGAATTTCATCTGATTTGGTAGGTCTATCCATCCTCTAGGATCTATCACATTTCCTAGTGTACTTTGCTAGATCCTTATGTTTATAAAGTAGGCCAATAGTAACTTATGATCAAAATTTTCATTGCTATCCTCTTAGCTACAAAATGACCTCCATTAGATTCATCATGACATGCATATAGAATGTCACACATCTTATCTTTCCTAACACACCTTCTCATAACTTGATCTAGATCTATATAAGATAAATAATTAGCTATGCAAGAATCATCAATAATTATAGAGTTGTCCTTTGTTTGCATTCTGGATAAAAAAATATTCCATTACATTGGCTTTACCTAGGCAACCTCAGCTGGATTACAATTATTTAAAGAATGTTCTAGGCAACGTTCTTTACACTCTAAATAATTTAGGTGGATATTAAATCAACAATTTGTTTGTTAGATTCAATCATCGAAACCTCATAATGTTTAAATACCTCTGGGTACCATTAAGAGAATAAATTATGCAAATAAGACCTTCCTGGATTGTAATCTAGTTGTAACCAGTAGGGTGACCCAATTGTGATTAGTTTATTTTAGGTTAATTCCTTGAAATAGGGTCACTCTAATAATTTAATAATGATTGGCTAACCTATTAGGAATCCTTGGATAGACCTTGTTGGCATCACCTAATGCTAATTGAGAATAGATCATTCTATCCCTATTGAATTGGATTGCAACGTCACCACCTTCAATGAATATGTATCAACTAGCAACCATTTGGAAACCAACGTTGGTAAAGGACTTATTCTTCAGAGTCCTTTCAAACTATTGTTAGTGTCACCTATTAACCTACAACTTAAACTTGGACTTAATTTACCCTTAAAAAAAAAAGTTGGTGTGGTTTTAGAGTAAAATTTTATGGGCATGACACTTGGTATAAAAGTTGGTGTGGTTTTAGAGTAAAATTTTATGGGCATGACATCTTGTCTATTATAGTGATATCAAATTATTGCATCCAAAGAAACCATCTGTCTAGCCTACATATTATGGCAGGCTTATTCAAAAGATACTTAATTGCTACATGATCTGTATGTACAAAATTCTGATAACCAGTGATATAGTGCCTAAATTTGTTAAGAGCATAAATGAATGCTAATAATTCATTTTATATGATAGTATAATTTAAATCTGTCCCTACAATTTTTTTCGTATGAAACAAATTGCATTCTCAATTGTACCTTCTTTTTGGCCCAAAACTGATCCAATTGCATAGTCTGAGGCATCAGTATGGATGTGAAAAGGTAGAGACCTATGAGGCCCCTTAAGGATTGCTGCCTGATTAAGAATTAAATTTAGTTGTAAGAAAGCTTCTTCACATGGTTTTTTCTAATTAAATTCTACATCCTTAATCAATAGAGTATATAGAGGTCCTTCTATTTTACTAAAATCCTTGATAAACCTCCTATAATATCCCGTGTGACCTAAGAAGCTCCTAACATCCTTTTTCTTTGTTGGAATAGGGATGTTAGGGATAACCTCAATTTTTGTTAGATCAACTAGAATATTAGCTTGTAAAACATAGTACCATAGCACTACTCCCTCTTGCATCATCATAAAACACTGCTCACTATTTAGGGACAGATTGTGATCCTCACATCTTTGTAGCACTTTTCCTAAATTTATTAAAGCTTCCTCAAATGTTATACCTTATATTGTGAATTCATCCATGTATATTATCATACAATCATGTGATATATCAAAAAATATGCTAATGATTTCCCTCTAGAAGGTTGCAGGAGCATTACATAAACCAAATGGAAGAACATAATAAGCATAAGTTCCCCATGGGAACAAAAAGGTAGTTTTCTCCTAATCTTCTGGTGCAATTTTAATTTGATTGTCACCACTAAAACCATCCAAAAATGAGAAGTACTTATTTCCTACCAGAGAGTCAAAGACTTTATTTATGAATGGAAGATAGAAATGATGCTTTTTGGTTGTAGTATTCAATTCCCTATAATCTACACAAACTCTCCACTTACCTCCTTTCTTAGGATTAATGACAAGGGGTGAACCCCATTTGCTGTCAGAGATAGGATAGATAAACCTGACATATAAAAATCTCTACAACTCCCCTTTGACAATCTCCCTTAGTGCAAGATTAATTCTTCTTTGGGACTATTTGAATGGCATAATATCCTCTTTGATATAAATTCTATGAATGCATAACTTAGGATCTAAACGTTTCATGTCACTATAATTGATCCAAAGAAAAATCCTTCTTGTAAGATTGAAGTAATGTTATGAAATAATTTTGCTACTCTTGAGGGATTTTTCTATTAATGTTCAAAAAATAACCTAGTGAGACCTCTATATGTTTTGTTAACTCAATCATGGATGCCTTAGTGAGAGATGAAATTTGGATTTCATGAGGCAAAAATGTATGAAGAATGTCCTCAGTTGAAGTAAAATTTGACAAGCTATTGCACAATGAATATGCCTGATGAGATGAAAAAACAAAAGGATGTCATTTTCTCCATAATAGTTCTAAATAATGTTTCTAAGTATCTCATCCTCCCGAAGCTACAAAAATGGATCTCTTTCAAGAATCATGAGTTATAAAATTGAATTAAATTTCTGTGCTTCTTCTCCTAGGTATGGCCATACCGGTTGTACTAAATCAAACCAGGTTGTGCTAGTGGATAAAGAGAAAGTTTCTTTGTGGTTATACCATCTATGTTAGTCATATCTCCTGATCGACGTCTTATATATGAATCAACTATAGCTAACCAAGGCCTCTCTAGAATAATAGGATATCCTCCTAATGTGGCTTTAGGAGAGAGTATCATGAAATCAGATGGGTACTCCCCAGAACCTAAGATAACCACTAGATCCTCTACCATCCCATCAGGATTGATAGTAGAACTATTAGCTAGTTACAAGATATTAGGTGTAGTCCTAAGGTTAATAGTTTGAAGAGGCTACATAGTGTCTTTTGTCATCACATTAATGGGTTCTCCCAAGTCTATTAAAGCATTTTTAACTTGAACACCATTAATGATGACTCCAATTGCAAGACTACCAGGGTCAGAATATTTGGGATCTACCACCTTTCCAAGCATAATGCTTGCTAATTAACCAATGACATGCACTTTTTGTGGATCTTTCTTCTTTCTAACTAGTTTCTTTAGACAAGCTTCCTTAATAGCTTTACCATAGATAGGAACACCTTTTATAGCTTGGAAGAGAGGTACCTTAATACATATATGTTTCAACTAGTCTAGAATATCAAAGCTTGATTCTTTTTTTTTTTGGTCACTTCAACTTCTAACATTTATAGGAATGGAGGAATTACATAAGCCTACTTTGGAGCATCAGTTTCTTGGATCAAGTTTGGTTGGTTGGGTACAACAAGTAAGCTTTCTTACTCTAATTACTTACTAAGCATCTCAGTTATAAATAGAGGGGCTGGTGCTAGCAAAGCTCTAGACCAAAGATGCATATCACTTATTGTATACACCCAAAATAGTCAAGCCAAATGAAAGCTAACAATTGATTAAAAATAATCCATTTGGATTAATTAAATGCAAGAAAATCAAATAAATATGTGATTGATTCACTCAATTAATTATAAAGCTCAATTCAATAATTAAATCCAACCCCTTTAATTTTCATACATGGTTAAATTTAAATTAATTATTTGAATTAATAAATCCTAATTTCCTCACCTACCAGTACATGACAAAAATGGATCAACCAATAGGAGAGGAGTGTTGCATGCACGCGGATTACTCAAAGCTTTTCTATCTTGACCCTTCATTTTGGAAAATCAATCTCATCCATTCATTTGAGACACCTCAATAAATAAAAATCAATCTCTCATTTAATCATGGTTAATTAACTCACCTCTACCCCTTGGGAAATCCTATAACTAGGATCATGCATAATTAGAGAAATTGAGCCATATTCCATTTAGAGCATCATCATTAAAGTTAATTTGCACCCACTATCTTTGGAGGGAAATTTGATTTCATTCATAGCATCATCATAATGTCAAAATCCATCCATGTTTTAAACCAATTTAGATTAATTTGCATTCAGAATAGCTTAATTCCCTTCAATTTAGCTTAATTTTCATATTAGATCCATTATCTCATCATTTTAGCATACTCTCACTCTAGGAATTGTTACTTTAGGATTGTTTTTCAGCTGAGATTATTCCTTTAGTCTTTCTAGTTAGAGAACCATAAGATGTTCTTGAGTAATTTTATTTCAAACTATTCAATTAAGCATAGAGATCTATTGATTTTATTTGATGATATTTAGATTAAGGTCCCATGGAGGTATTTTTACATACACAAAATGGTTGTCATAACTCTCTTTCCTAATGTCTACCTAAATCTCAAGGTTTACATCTAGATAGCATGTATGTGTCAATGGCAATGTGTGAGATTGCATTAGGATTATCACATTTATTACAAAATAATTCTACCCTTGATTGCTTCCTTTTAAAGTTGGGGCTCAACCCTTTTCATGCACACCTATAAAGGGTTTGTGATACTGAGTTACTCCTAAAATAGTGTTGCAAAGTTTCTTTGTACTCTTTTCCAAATGGATACACTAGTTTTTTCACTCTGCAAAAATAGATAGGTAGCCTTTATAGGGAAGGTTACACGTAATAAGCTTGAAGGGATAATTGATTTTCCACATGATTTGATAGTGTACATAGTTAGGATGGTCATAAGGGAGGAATTCCTCATGTCCTTCCATAGGCACATAGCAAGTTATGATGTGGTGGCCATGTTACTTTCTATTCTAACTTGGAGACAAGTGAGACAAAGGTGACCACAAGTATGTTGTGGGAAATTTTGTTAAAAGGAATACTTGGGAGAAATTGATGATGTTTTGAAGAATATTGATATGGCCAAAATAAGCCCAATGCCTTAGGATTTTTACACAAATTTGTTGCAAGGTAGGGTGGTGAGGCAATTTGTTGTGGTATTCTCCCCATATTTGAAGAAATTGGAGGAGAGGAAACCTATTATTAGGAAGAAATTTTTTTTCTTGAAGAAATTATTTGGGATGATACTCAATGATGGGGATGAGTTGATTAAAAGCTATATTTTTAGTGAAGGTCTAGATTAGTGACATTGAAGGCAAATCTGGTGAGGAAGGGGTCATATATGAAGTCAAGTGAGAAAAAGAGGAGGAAGTACCTAAGAGTGGGCATGACGGCATGCCTTTGACCAGTCATGTGGTGGCTCCAACAATGAGGTAGAAGGGTCTTGGTACTCTACTAGTATTTTAGTTATTTTTTATACTAACAAGTAGCTTGTATATAGAACAATATAGTTGGTCATATAGTGGATAGGTCATAGTATTATGTGTCTATGTATGTTTCTAGTTTGTTGCTTTGAAGTTGGGTATCTAGATAGTTGATGTCAATTTTGCACGCTACTAGAAAGTCCAATTTTGGCTCATGGGTAGTGTTAGAGATAATATTAGATGGTCATACATGTTATGATAATATTGCTATGTAATATTTTCTTTTGATTAATAGGAAAGGTAGCTGTCCCAACCATCTTTTTAATTATAAAAAGAAACTTGATCTAATGAAATCCCTTGTTTTAGTTAAAATAAAAATATTTTTTAAAAATTTAAAATTAATGTCTTAGATAATATTTTAGTAAGATTTCTAGGAGACAAATAAGAACTTATGCAAATATAATATAGAAATAGTTTTCTTACCGATCAATCTCTTGAGTGGGCATACCACATTCCCTATTGGGGCATAAGGAGCATGTATCAATTTGAATTTTATTTATTGCATTGTCTCAAATGGGGGAAAAATGTAGACACTTAAAATTTTTCCTTAATTTAATAAATATTTAACACCACATTTTTCCTCTTTTAATTAACTAAATAAATTTTTTATTTAATTAATTCATTATCCTCTTCTTTCTCACATGTGCATGAATTTAATAATTTATTTATTTAATGCCTTTTCTAACTTTTCTCTCATGCATATAATTAAATAACTTTTGATCATTTAATTCTAATTATTCTTCCACTTCTACATCTCAACTCCTACTCACTTCAAGTTTAACTAATCAATCAATCCAAATTCCACATAAGTGATTAATCAATTATTTCTATAAAAGTTTCATTCCATCCCTTTCCCCTTTCCCGCCGTCTTGTGCTAGTGCTAAATAGGTGATAGCAAACAAGCATTTTTACAAGATCATGGAGAATAAAAGAATAATGAAGTTAATAAAATCATGGATGTGAGGTATAGATTAGTTTATTTTTTTGTGTTTCATGATTTAGAGCTCCATCGATTGTTTATTAGATTTGATTTGTAGATCTAGGCCAATGATTGAGTCGACTAAGATTTACATATAAGTTTAATATTCAACACACATCAATTGTGATGCAAATAATAAGATCTAAGAAATGAATTGATATTAATAATATTTAAAAATATTCAGTGAGGAGAAGTATTCTCAATAAAATTTAAGTAAAAATATGGAAACCAATATCATTTAAAAACTCTAAGAATCATTATAAATTGGTTCAATAGAAAACTCCATGAGAAAGGTAGATGAGATAGATAGGAAGCCTTAAAAATCTAATTAAATTCTATTTTCTCATCCCTCTTGGAAAAATGAGAAGATAAGACACATATCAATATAGTCAGTAAAAAGAAGGAAAAATATACTGTTAAAATTTAAGTGAATAGAAATTGTTAAAAGTAGTGATATAGCTGAGTAGTTTGTTGTACGATTGTTGTATCAATTCATTATAAGAGGTTTACCCATGAAAATTAAATATTATATATATCCTTTGCATTATGATATGGTTAATTATTTATCATTAATCTTATAGAAATATTGTATTCATCATGACCTCTTTATGATATGTTATAAAACTTACTATAGTAACTTAAACCTCTATGGAAATTCCCACTTTCTTTAAGATATACAATTATTAATTTCTTTTATTTCATTGATTAAAGATGTAATTTCATAATTATTAAAGTTTCAAAACATCTTTTAAGATATTATATTTTGTCTAGATAATAACTCATTATTATTATTATATTATCTTTAAATTATATTAAAATTTATAATTAATTTTTTAACTTTTTTTAAAGAATAAACATTCTTAATCTCAAATTATGAAAAGGGGACATCATCTCCAATACAAACATTCAACATTAACATTACAATAGAATTCAAACCTTAATATTCAACATTAACATTACAATAGAATTCCAACCTTAATATAAGAACAACAATATAACTTCATCATCACTCACTAAACCCTAAGGATGGACTTATTTCCCCCGGATATACATAAAAGAAACAAATGCATCAGGTCCTTAACGCATTGTCTCTAAAGGAAATCCATAGTATATTATGGTGAACAACACCAAAATTAAATTTCTGATGCTATAATTTGCTCTAGCATACTGGGAGATTATTAGGAGGAGCCTTCAAACTTTCCTTCTCAGTGGAACCGTTCTTCACTAGAAACACCATGCTCAACCCCCATGTTACATGATCATCAAAGTGGCAATGCACGAACCAAACACCTGCACAAATCAAACAATCCTTCACTACTCTATAAATATTCCACAAATCTTCAATTCCAAGCCTTTCATATGTACAATCAATGAGAGAATTGTCACTCTGTTTATTACCTGGATTGTCAGCTTTGAATCTGACTGCAGCCCATCCATTGACAGGAACCCCTACGGTATTCCGCTGAGGAGGATCGACCAGATTGAAAGAGCTCGGATGTGTTTCATTGTCATAATTACCGGAACCCTCTCCTACCACATAAAAGTCATAGCCATGAATATGCATTGGATGGTTGTCTGCTTGGAAGATATTGGTTCCCTGGAACACAATCTGAACTGTGGCATTATATTCAATCACTTTCACTGTTGTGGCAGAAATCGGCGCCCACAGAATATTGTCTACAACGCCGTTATAATTATACTCAATGGGTGGATTGGAAGGAAAGTCAGTGGTATAGACATCTGGTATTTTGAAGTAATAAGCTTGCAGAACAGCCACATCTGGCAGCACAAAAGATATGTTATTCATACTGGCACCCACTCTGGTACTGTTAGGGCCACTACAGTTACTGGATGAGAATCCGGTTGGACAGGGAACTAAACCGAGTCCTACGGTTATGAAGCTACTGTCATCTATGGTCTGGGGAACGTCTATCGGATGTTCCTGTGAAGCCAGGCTTCGCAAGGATTGGGTAAAATTGGCCACAGTTGCAGTGTCGTTGTATTCTGGAAGCTCTGGAAGGATCGGAGTGGCAGATGCATTAGAACCCACGTAGCTTAGAATGGCGGTGGTTGTGGTGTTATCAATATTTGCTATAGATTGAGTAGTGTATAATTTGGCGGCCATATAGTATTTGGCTTTTGCTTGATTGGCTGTGAAAAGAACGTCTGCTGTCTGACCAGATGTTAGCATGAGAATGTCTGTTGTGTATGGTTTTGTGTAGGAGGCATCTACGGCTACCACTGTGAGATTGTGTGATGCAATCTTGAAAAAGAGGTGATTATTGACTGCAGCATTGACGATTCGAAGAAGATAGGTTTTTCCACGATGTACAGCGAACTTTGTTGTTCCTGGATACATAATTTCATTAAAGATAATTTGATTAAGAGAGGGTTTAGTAGTTGAGCTCTCTAATTGAACATTTTTCAAAATCTTATATAGAAAAATGGAATCCTTCTTAATTTTTACTATTTTTATAACTAATTTTTAAGAGTTGCAAAATCAAATATGATGCTATATAGGCATACTTTCTGCTAAGTTGTGGAAAAAGGCTAAAGAAAAGTGGGATTGATACTTGTACACTAAGTCATATTTTATTGATGAGTTGATGTGACATTGCATGATTTGGTGTTCTTTAAGTCTAAGGAATAGCTTTCATTGATTATGAATAATCATCATCACCACTAACAACTTTAAAGTCACAATTATTGAATACAATAATATAAAAAATATGAAAACTAAATCAACAAGTATCATAACAACTATTGAAAGACACTCAACTACTAGATCTTCTTCCCTAATAAGAAATAAAATTAGATGAACAATTACTATATTTATAATATCTGTTCTAAATTTAACTGTATAGAATTATTCATTTTTAATTGAGTCTTATTAGTGGGCTACCCATCCACTCAGAATAGAATAGTTGTACCGAACTGAATCAAAAGAAAAATTGGTACCTGAGCTTGAGCAGTTATAGAAGTCTCCTGGCTGTCCATTTACAGTGAAAGCGTCTGAAACATTCGGTGGACCTCCACTCAGTTTAATTTCCTCTTCCACGTCGACGGGATCACTGTTCCACCACTCCCCTGCTCAATTTTGTTGTTTCACTCAAACAATTAGAGTCATTACAAAATGCAAGAAAAATCCTGTATGAACGCATAAAAGAAAAATCTAAAAGATAGAAAACTCTGAATCATAATGATAACATTTCCTATCCAAAATCACCCGCGTTTTACAGATAAGCAATTCTAAGTACAACTGAAATTATTGTTATTTCAATCTTAGATATTTAGTTAACGTCACATATATAAAGATTCCACTGGGTAAAGCATTACTTGCATGATTTTTTTTAAGAATAATAATAATGAAAAAACTTTTCTAAAGCAGTTCTACATCGTGTAATCATAACACACTGAAGTGGAATGCAGAGGAACCCACATTAATTATTCCACTAGCTATTGGAGTGATAGTAATGTAATATTGACTGGAAATTTCATGTGGAAGGGATAAAGGTGATTAGGTTTGAGAGTGATGGAGGAATAGAATTTTAAATTGTTTTTATATTTAAAAATATGTAAAAAAATAAAGATATTTTAGTGAAGCATATAAATATTCTTGATGATGATTTTGCAGTGAATAATCTTAATTTAGCACATCAATAAAATATTTTTGTTCTCAATATTTTTACAATGAAATCTTATTAGTTCAAAATTAGTTAAGAGATTCCTGTAAACAAAAAATAGCTACTCAGTCTTTAGATTGCACCAATTATGATGTATGAAGATAATCTATATATTGATGCACCCTAACGACTAAATAACCATTCGGACTAAAACTAGTATGATGAGTATATAATATACTTTTATAAAGTTCTATTTTTTCATTACCTAACACTATAGGGAACTCAGCATGTGGGTGGGTAAATGGATAAGGGCTCCCCCTCTTTGGATAGATGACCATTGCTCCATGAACTGTTGCACGAAGCCATGACACATGGGCATGCCACCACAATGTTCCTTCCTGATCAATAATGGTGAATGTGTATGTAAATTCCCCCCCTGGTTGGATAGGGCACTGTGTAATGTACCCTGGTCCATCTGCCCACCCTGTGCGAATCTGTCTTATTCCATGCCTGAAAATCCAAATTACTGTTAATGGGTTTTGAATCATCATCGATAGAATACAGTCTATAAGGAAAATGATGATACACCAAAACATTCATATTTCACTCCATGCATGAAAATCAAATTCTTGTTTTAATGGGTCTTCAATCATCAATTCAATTGACAGTCTAAAAGAGCTATATTTACCAGTGGATTGTAGCATTGTGCTTGGCCTTGTTATGAACTGTAACATTAAGTGTGTCCCCATTTCGGACATGCAGAGTTGGACCCGGAAGCTGTCCATTAACTGTGACAATCGTGTAATTCTTACACAGCCGAGTAATATTTGTCGCTTCAAGCTGTGCAAATGAAAAACAAAAAATTGTGTTAGAACTCTTAAATAGAAATACATGTTGTGGATGTGCAAGATGTGTAATTATCTCTAACGCCAGTAAGTACAAGGAATAATCAATTTTATTCAAAAGATTGTGGATGTGCAAGATGTGTAATTATCTCTAACACCAGTAAGTACAAGGAATAATCAATTTTATTCAAAAGATCATAATAATCATATAAAAATCTACTTACAACAAATTTGTAGGTATGCAGGTTTGCCCATGCTAGAGAATCAAATAAGGCAATGAATGTAATCAGCACTACCATAAACCTCACTGAGTAACATTTTGACATCATTAATGTATTACAGAGACCTAAAAAAAATACAAATGAAGCTCAAACTCTTTCAATATGGAGCTCAAACTAAATCTTAGCGTGTGAAGACTGGTTGCTTAGGTGGTATATATAGACAGCAAAAACATTAACAAAGTGGTTGAAGGAAATACTAAAGAGCACATGGTCCAACGGGAAACACGCAACAAATATCGTTGCTTTTTAATATGTTAATTACACAAAGTTCGAAATGTTGTGAATAATGGATTAACAGGTTCATCATGTCTCAACTTTCGATTTTCTTATGGTAGAAATCACATGGGTGAAAGCCATGTCACAATAATGTCGACTTCTAATGTTTTATAGAGTGTGATAGCGATTGCATTGGTAAGTTTTTAAATGTTTTCAACATACGGTGGACCTTCATACTAATTATCCTCTTGCACGAAAAGATCTTTTCAGGATTTAGTCACGCGAAATTAGCAGCCATGTTCTCCAGTTTGATATTTTCAATAGTGGGCCAGAAAATTTAGTGGTAATGTTTTCAATGATGTCCTATTAGAATTCAATTGTAAAATATTGACCATCTTTCGCAAAGATCAATTTATATGAATTATAATATCAGTCAGTAAATTTGCCTCATATATATAGTAAAATTCAATTATCACTTTTGTTATTATGATAAAAACTTTTAGTTATAGAGTTAATAATTTAGATATTTACTGGTTCAATTATTTTGACTCGAAATTAGAAATTGAAGTCTAATTTAAGAGTCTTGATATCACATGGTTTCCTACAATTGTAACTGTGGTACAATATTGATCTACTGTTCATATTGTGATTGTCAAATAACTTACAAAGTAAGTAAAAATATAAAATTATTATTATTATTAGTACTTACTGGTAGGCTTGTATAGTTTTTGAGTTTTTTTATCTTAAATAATGATTAAATGAACTCTTCTACACCAATGAAAAAAAATTATATTTTATATTTCATTATAAGTTTTTTCAACCAATTAAAATTTACCACTTTTGTTATTTATTGTCCTTCCATATTGCATAGTTTTCGGGGCTTGGAAACAATTTTTATTTTTATCTTTAATTAGGATTTTCATTAATATTTTTCTTTTTTATATTAATTGTATATTAAAATTTTTAAAGTATATAACTCACTTTTTCTAATGTAAATAAAAATATTGTAAATATATGATATAATATAATATACATTTATTCTCATTTATATATATTTTTAAAATATTTGAAAATTTATTATGTGTTAATTATGCATTAATTACAAAATTAAAGGCAAGTACTTGGCCTTATGTGGCACTTGTTACAATTGCATTCTCATACATTGAATTTAGAGTTCTTCCAACTTGATTTTCATGTTATTTCATTTAATTTCAATAAAGCTTGAAATGCGAAAATTCTATTCTAAATGTGAATAGATGATTAAGAAAATTTATAAGAAAGCAAAAGATTCTAATAATTATTTATATTTTGGATCAATGTAAACACAAAAATGAAGCTGCCAGCAGGTAGCTAAAGGAAAACACAAGTCTATACATACAATCAAAGAATATAGTGACAAAATCTAATAACTTTTTTTTTTCAATAATATTTGGATAATAACGAATAAATTTATAGGGTCAATTGGTACATATTGATTCTGTCATATTTCAGTGTTGTCTCTCAAATTGATATTATAGTTATGTTTTTTAATTATGAAACGTGTCCCTAATATTAACAATTTGAGAATAATTTGGATGAAAATTTTAGAATCTTAAAAAGATATGGTAATTTAGAATTTATCTCCATTTCAATTTTTGAATCTCTAAGAAAAAATTTGAGTCCACCTAAATTTTATATTTAAATTTTTGAAATGATAATTTAATAGATGACAATAGTTAATTCTCCATTTTTTATTATTTTAATATAATAACATTAACTAAAAGTCTATTCATTTTACTTTGAATATAGAACTCAAATTAATTTTTAGCGTTTAATAATGGTTATGATAAGTGTTAAATTATATTTTAAATCCCTACTCATTAAGAGACTTGAGTATTGAAGTCTTAAAAGAAATAAAGTATTTTTTAATTCTATTTTTTCTCTATTGTTTTTCTACTTTCCTTCCCACTTGCTGATGCCTTTCGGCAGTGCGATAGTTTCCAATTGATGTCATTTTATTTTATTACGGATAAAGATGTGTTGAGAATACCAATAAGCAAGGTAAAATTAAAAATAATTTATAAAGCCAGATGTAAGAATACAATTTTATTCCGTTCGTCCCCCATTGAAAAAAATCAGCAAATGAAAATAAAAATGAAATATTTACATGGATGCCCATTATTACGTACGACTGCCTTGGACTGCAAAGTTTGGCCGCTGTTCTGTCATCCACAATCTCATGCATTACAACTATCCGATCTCTTAGCAAGTGACTCTGGTTCATTGAATAAAAAATGTGCTGGACCCATAATATGCTATCAACAACGTAGAATTCTTGGGGCAACGAAAAAGTAGTGTTATATAGTTGTGTTTGTGTAAACATTTAAAATGTTTAAAATTGTTTTGTACTAGGAATTTTAAATATGTTGATCAAATATTAAAATGTTTGGAATATGCAAAGTTTACAAGCAGTACATATAGAATAAAATTTTTAATGAGTAAATAAAAAAAAATATTTGCGTGAAGTCTAAGGAAAACATAATTGAAACAACAAAATTTTAAAAAATAATATAATAATGAATAATTTTAAAGATAGAGTCCTAGTCTTCAACCATCTTGTCTTCACTTTCTTCTTGTCTTCATCTCTATTCTTTGGTCCATTCTTCTTTGCCCATTTTTCAAATTTTCTATCTATAGTGACCTTTCAAATAATAGTTTTGCACATCATATTGTTGTTGATCATTACCGACTTTTCAATGGTTTTTGTTGCTTCTCTTTGTTGTTGATATCATTATGAAAAAAAGGGGTTGTTTATATAGATTTGAAAAATTAATGGACTATTGAGATTGATTTAAGAACTGGAAAGATTTGGGCAACTTTCTAGAATAAAAGAATTGAATTTTTATTTAAAATGATTTAATTTATATAAAATTAAAGATAAAGATGAAATTAGAATGGATTTAAATGAAATTAATTAGAATTGATGTGAAATTAAATTAATTTAATCAATTAATTTAATTTGGAAGAATAATTAGCTAATTTAAATAATTAAATTCAAATTATGGAAAATAGAAAATTGAATTCAATTAACTGATAAATATCAATTAATTAAAGGTAAATTAATAAAAAATTTAATAATTTAATTAATATTACATAGCTGATTAAGTGATTAAAAGATTGGATTTTTAGAGGAAAATAAGATGATTAATTAATGATTAAATAACCATAAGAAGAATAACTAGTGACTTATATTAGCTCGTAATTATGTCCAATTTTAGGTGTCTACATTTGCCCCTCTTTTATACAATGTAATTTTAAGCATTGTGTCAACGAATATCTAATTTGGATCTTGTCCCATGATAATAGGTGGTTTTATGCCCCCTTGATAGATTGTTTGTGCAACAAATGATCTCTTGAAATAAGAGGATGAAAAATGTTAGATAAAATGATGAAAGAGAAGAATAGCTTGTAAGAAGTGAAGACATAGTAGATAATGATGGTTGCTTGATCGACATTATATTATTAACAAGAATCATGCCTGTTTTGAAGAAATATCCATCATGTATAAGACTAGCGAAAATATCTAGTTTTAGGGAAAACATACCCTGTATAAAAGAGCGACAATGTCTAGTTTCAGGAAAGATACATCCTGTATAAGACATGTGATCATTGATTGATTGTCTGATTGATGGATAGACAAATTTGAAAAATTGATGTATTGACCAATTTGACTGATAAATGAACTACAATAATTGAATTTATGCTATTCATGATGATGTGCTGAGTTGCTGTCAAAAATATTTCACTATTTTTCATCATTATGATTTATTTGAAAAGGAAGAGAATTGAATGCATCCATATATTAACCATCTGGATATCGCTACAATCTTTGTTGAAGTAAGAAGAAAGAAATAAAGAATATTTTGACATCATCCCAAGGTTGTCTCAGATCATGGATGTGTGTGGTTGCCAAATGCGTGGCAGTACTTATCACATTCATCCTACATCATCCTTGCCCCTATAATTTTATCAATCACTCCACAAACAACACACAAAAGAAAATAAGATTATGAACCATCATAGCCACTCTCACAACTTGGTGGTATCCTTGATAAGCATAGGGACACAATCACGAAAGATAAATCAATAATGGACTGACTCTACTAACTTTGTCAACAACCTTAGTGATCATTGATTGGTTTGATTTTGATGTTTACTTTGATTGATTGTGTCTGATTTCAGGAATGGACTACCCATATAAGATTGATCTGTCTGGTTTCGAGTGTATTGGTCACTATATAAGACAATTAATTGGTTGATTGATTTGGTTTGATCGAAAGATAACACATTGGATTGTTGATAAAGATGGGTCTCATGAGTCCATTATTGATTTATGAAGCTCATTATTTTGATTTAATTTTAGATGTTTGTTTGTCACTTTCTTCTTGTTGTGACACAGATGATTTTATTGCAAGATTTTAACATGTTTTAATTTTTTTGGTTGGTTTCTTCAAGACATTTTCTGATGTTCTTGGTTCATCAAAGGTTTCATATGTTTGAAGTCAAGGTATGTGCAACGTATCACATAGGTGAATGCCTTTATCACAAACACCCTAAATATTGTTGCCTTAAATAAATTATATATATATATATATATATATATATATATATATATATATATATATATATATATATATATATATATATATATATATATATATATATATATATATATATATATATATATATATTAAATTTTTAGGATTATTTCAGGATCTTTAATGATGTTTTTTTTTCAATCATTATTCAAGACATTTTGAAATTTTTAGGGATTTTTTCAGGATTTTATTTAATTTGAATGTGTTTTGAATTTTTTCAGGACATTAAGACTTCTCCCAGTGTCTACAAAGGTAGGAAATTATGGATTGATGGATGAACTGGTAGAAGGATGAAGACCGCAGGTCTCTTGGTATGCCTTGAAGCTATTTGGATGCCAAAAAATATCCATGAGGTGAAATTAATTTTTTTACCAATTTTAGGGATTGGATATGACAAGACAGGGTAATGAAATGGTGCATTGAATGACATGTGGTTCATAGGAGTGGACATGCAAAGAGGATGCTGAAAACACATTTTTTATTTTATGTCTTTATTTCTTATCAAGACCAAGAGAGGGATTTCGATAGGATAATGATAGGACAAGCAAGATCAAGAACAAACAAGATGAGGGATATGGATTGAAGGTTGCAATAAGATAGATAATATAGACCAAAGTGATGTGGATAGGATAAGGGATATGGATATGATAAGGAAGATGGAGCAAAGGGATGCATACAACATGAAGCACATAGGACATGTGATGCTTCTAGGGAGATCTCTATCCTTGTCAAGATTAAAGTTGGGAAAAAGGAAATATGGATACTGATAAAGGATATGAGGGACATAATATAATGGAGGAAATGAAAGGTATATTATGTGATGGGATATCATGGATGGAACCCACCCCAAGTATGGAATGAAAGAAGTTCATAACTTACACATGACACCTATTTTTAAAGTTTTCATCATGGTACTTGCCCAAAATGCCTGTTTGCCAGGTTTTCACTATTGACCAACATTATTTCTCTTTATTTTTTTGTGTTACCAAGATGCCTGTTTGCCAAGTTTTTGTCAAGGCAACAATTTTTTTTTCAACTTTTTTAACTTTTTAACTTTTTTGTGAAGGTGATGGACTCATGATAGAAAATAGAGGAAGGACTCATGATATGTGTGTGTGTGTGTGTGTGTGTGTGTGTGTGTGTGTGCGCGTGCACATGTGTGTGTATGTATATATGTATGTATCTACACACACACACACACATATGTATCTACATATACATATATACATACATATGTGTGTGTGTGAATATAGGAATGAGGGAACATTGAGACGAGGGCAGGTGAACCAATGCTCAACAAATATTAATTTTAATATTTCTATCCACAAACCACTTAGAAGATAAAATGAAAATAATATGCAAGAACATAAAGCAAAATACCATAACACCAAAATACAAGAATTTTTGCGTGAAAACTTTGTTAGGAAAAAACTATGGTGGAGATGAAACCCACAAGATAACACACACACACATACACACACACACACACACACACGTACATATAGATGTATATGTATGTACACACACACACACACACACACATGTATCTACCAACTTTTTTAACTTTTTAACTTTTTTGGGAAGGTGATGGAATCATGATAGGAAATAGAGGAAGGACTCATGATATGTGTGTGTGTGTGTGTGTGTGTGTGTGTGTGTGTGTATCTACATATACATATATACATACATGTGTGTGTGTGTGAATATAGGAATGAGGGAACATTGAGACGGGGGGGGGGGGAGAGGGGGTGAACCAATGTTCAACAAATATTCATTTTAATATTTCAATCCACAAACCACTTAAAACATAAAATGAAAATAATATGTAAGAACATAAAGCAAAATACCATAACACCACAATACAAAGATTTTTGTGTGAAAACCTTGTTAAGAAGAAAACTATGGTGGGGATGAAACCTACAAGATAACACACACACACACACACACACACACACACATATGTACATATATATGTAAATACATATATATACATATATATACATATGTATACACATGTATACATATACATATATACACATATATACATATACATATATACACATATATACATATACATATACATATACATATATACATATACATGTATACATATACATATATGTATACACATGTATATATATACATATATATACATATGTAAACACACACACACACACACACATATTCACACCCATAATTTTAATAAGTATATTAATATGTATGCTTTTATACCAAATATTTTTAAAGAAAAAATGTCTAGATTCTTTATATCAGTGGAAGAGAAAATTGAGTGGTAGTAGAAGGGACCAGATCAATCTAAGAGATCATTGCTTCATCTTAATCATCTTTATTTTTTCATCAAAACCTCATTTTCATCTATCTTGTTGTCCTCAATATGTAGGTCCTTGCCAAAAAAACATGACCCTAAACTCTTTTATCCACCCCATTTCAATTCAAGGTCCTCACTAGTAGTGTTTCCTTAGAACTTATAGGTAGGAGAAGAATGGTTCTAGTGTTTGGCAATGGAAATCATTTTAAAATTGGATGTAAAAGGAACCTATGCAACCATGAAATCCCTCTCTACATAAAATTTGAAGTATATGATCACATGAATACCAATTATTTACTGAGTCTCCTCTAAAGTTTAATCCAACCTACGTGTGCACTCCTCCCCAAATAGCCCCATAATAATACTTTATATTTTAGGCTTGGGCTAAACTAAGTCTAGTAGATACCCTAAAAAATAGAACACAACACTAATGTTCATCCTATAGTGATCCTTGCTTGCTAAAAAATTAGCACCTAAAACCCACTTCACAACAATGATGATCAGGTCATTATTAGTATTAAGAAAATACTGAAGCCTCCTAAATATAAATACTTTGGAGGACCTGGCCTTTATCCTCTCAGGGTCATAGGTCTATGGAAAGCACTTCCTTGCTTTGGAAAAAGGAAAACTCGGGTTTAACCTGGTGACGGAGCTGACTAGAATGGCCCCAGTTTGGGTTCAGCTCCCTAGGCTTCTGCTTGAATATTGGGATGAACAAGTGTTCAAATGGATAGGGGACTCCTTTAGCACTTTTATCATGGTAGACCAGGTAACCCACTCTAAATCCAAGTTAGTGTTTGCTAGGTTCTACGTGAATGTCACCCTAAACAAAACCCTCCCCAACTTTGTTATTTTGAAATCCAAACTGAGCAGATGGACTCAAGCTTTGGTGTATGAGAATGCCACTCTCTACTACCAAAAATGTGATACTAGGGGCCATGCTAGTGACACTTGCAAGGCCTCCCCACTGGAAACCAAAGAGGGAAATAAAGATAAGGGCACCACTAGAGAATCACCCTTGATAGAAGGAGAAGATAAGGAGAAGACCAGGCCACCCCCAGTGGCTGAAGTGCTGGAAAACCCTGAGAGGGAAAACCCAGAGATGGAAGAAGGTGAGATTGTCTCCCATCTATAGAACGAAGTGGTTCACCCTGAACCAGAAGCTTCAAAACCCCTGCCTTTGGTGGACTCATTAGAGAATCCTCTGGTGGCTACCCTGAAGATGAGTGTGGTTAGCCATGCTATGTTGGCCTAGCCTGCCATTGTGGCTACCTAGGAGATGAGTGAGATCAACCATACTATGTTAGACCAGCCTGCCATTATGGTTTCTCTTGAGCTAAAATCCCCTAAATCTGATACAAAACCTCCTCCACAGCTAGAGAAAAAGAAATACCCCTCCTCTCCCAACTCCTTGGGTGCAGATTTCTATGTGGAGGATGATGATGGGGAATGAAAAATGCAAAATAAGAAAACCAAGCCAAGAAGGCTGATGTGGGGGCGGAGACACCCAAAGGAAGGCCATCAGATCACGCCAGGAGATCAAGAAGACTATAAGGGATGTTGCAGTAGGTAAACAAAAAACCTTGGAAAAAAGCTTTAGAAATAAGAAATGATTTGTCTTTCTTGGAATGTTAGGGGTCTAAATAGCTCCCTCAAACAAAGTGTTTTTAAACACTACATTTTTTATCATAAGCTGGATATTCTTCTCATTCAAGAAGTAAAGATGTCTTTCAGTAATTTTTTCACCCTTGCTTCCAATCTCTGGCTGGTGGCTGAGTTTCTCTACTCTGAAGCTTCAGGGGCTTCTGGGGGAATTTCTATGCTTTGGAATCCCAATACTATGATTGGCCAACTGCGCGCCTCCTCCTCAAACTTTCTTGCTATTACGTTTAGGAAACATTGACTTGAGTGGCACCTGTTCAATATATATGCCACTAATACCCGATCTGGCAGGGCTTCCCTGTGGAAAGATATATCCCTTTGGATAGACCAGGACACTACTGCTAACTACTTGATGGCTGGTGACTTTAATTCCCCTCTTTACCCCTTAGAAAAGAGTGATGGTTTAATGGATTACTCTAATAGTATGGGGGACATGGAAAATTTTATCTCCTACATTGGCCTCTTGGACATTGCTCTGAAAGGAAACCCCTTCAGCTGGACCAACAACAGGAAAGGTTCCCATCTCATCCAGGTGTGGCTTGACCATGTCCTTGCCACCTCTTTGTGGGATCTCTTCTTGATCTCCACCTTGTCCTCCCTCCCTTAAACTATTTCTGATCATAACCCCCTCCTCCTTTGTTGGTGGGACTCTCCTATAATAGGCCCGACCCCCTTTAGGTTCAAAATCATGTGATTCTCTCATCCTTCTTTTAGAGACCAAGTGAAATCTTGGCGGGCCACAAACATCGAAGGCACTGCCATGTTTAGGATTACACAGAAGCTGGAAATCATTAGAAGAGAGGTCAAAGGCTAGAGTAAACATAACTTTGGTGATTTCCATAAAGAGAAAAAGGAGCTTTCTGAGACCTTAGTGTCCCTCCAAGCTCAGTTGGCTACTAGAAATCCCCCACCCCAGATACAGGTGGAAGAGGAAATGGTCAGACACAAATGGTAGGAAACTTTGAAAAAAGAAGAAATCTACTGGAAGCAAAGATCCAGAATACAATGGCTCACTGAAGGGGACAAGAACATGACCTTCTTTCATAGATCCACTAGCAACCAAAAAAGAAGAAACACCATCAACACAATTAAGGATGAGGGAGGGAATGAAGTTACTGAGAAGGAAAAAATCAATTAGATTGCGATAAACTATTTTAAGGGATTGTGTTCAAATGATGGACATATGTACCCGGCTAGCACCCAAAATAAGCTTCTGAATCACATCCAAAATGCTATTACTCATAGTGATAATGATCAGCTCACATCACATGTGTCTGATAAAGAGGTCAAAATGATAGTTTTTTCTATGGGCACCTATAAGGCTTCGGGACCTGATGGCTTCCCCCCAGCTTTCTTTCAGGAATACTGGGATATTGTGGGACTGGATGTTACCCATGCTGCCAGAGAATTCTTCAAAACGGGGCGGCTATTAAGGAAACACAACAAAACCTATAGTGTGCTAGTCCCTAAGAATGATAACCCCACTTCTATGCTAGACTTCATGCTTATCAGCCTCTGCAATATGTTCTACAAGATTCTCACTAAGATCCTAGTCAACTACTCAGAAAAGTTTTGTTCCAGGAAGACAAATCCTTGATGCGACCATCTCCACTTATGAAATCATTCACTCAATGGACAGGAGTAATGTTCAAGGTATGGCCTTCAAACTTGATATCTCTAAAGCCTACGATAAAGTTAATTGGTCATTTTTGCTAAAAATCCTTGCTAGGATGGGGTTCAATGAGAAGATTATTCATATTATCCAAGAATGTACTCAAACTATTAGCTTCTCTATTTTAGTCAATAGCACCTTTGGTAGTTTCTTTCAACCTAAAAAGGGGCTTAGGCAAGGTGATCCTCTCTCCCCCTACCTTTTTATTATGGTGGCTGAGGTCCTTAGTAGGAATCTGACTATGCTATCCTCCATGGAAAGAATAAAAGGGGTCAAACCTGCTTCCACTCTACAAAAAATTGTGTTAGAGCAATAATTGGATGTCACTTTCCTCTTTGGATATTCTTCGATTATTGAGGCTAGACAGTGGAAGCAAATTCTGGAAAATCATGCCTTGGCTTCTGGATAGTGTATCAACTATCAGGAAAGTAGAGTGTTCTTCTTCAATACTCCCATTGAGACACAAACCAGAGTGCTACAAATTCTGGGTTGTCAGGTGGCTTCGCTCCCCTCTACCTACTTGGGCCTCCCCCTCATGGTTAAGGAGGTGTCCCATGAATTCTGGAACTCCATCCTAGAAAGAACCCAGAGAAAACTTGCTGGATGGAAAGGGAAGATCCTGAGCAACACTGGTAAACTTTAGCTGGTGGCTTCTACTCTCCAGGGGATCCCGATCTACTTCCTGTCTCTCTTCAAGATTAAAAGCCGTATGGCAGACAGGTTAGAAAAAATATAGAGAACCTTTTTGTGTGCTGGCTCCAAAGAGAAAAAGAAAATGTCCTCGGTCAATTGGGACATAGTTTGTCTCCTGAAACGTATGGGTGGCTTGGGCCTAAGGAGAATTGGTTTGATGAATAGAGCCCTCACCACAAAAGTGGCCTGGAAGCTCATAGAAAGGAAAGCAGACTAGTGTAAGATAATGGAAGCTAAGTTGATGCAGGAGCATCCTGGGTGTAAGAGCAATCTTACATCACCCAAAAATATTTATGTTTGCTTTTCAATAAGGGTTATCTTGTGTAGAGCTACTATTTATGAAAACTTACTATTTTTAGTAAGTTGGTTATCTGATCTTAGAATGTTCTCATTTCACATGTGGAGGTTCATCTCAGTCATATTAGCCTGCCAGTAAAGTTTCATGGTTAGATCAGGTCTAGTTTGGAAGATATTGAAGATTTTCGGTATTGGCAGCAGGGTATAGAAACTTCAAACTTAGTTTTGAAGGCTTTAGAGGCCCCGGATGAGGTCAAAACTTCGACAGAATGAAGCTTGCTTAATTTAGTAGTTGTAGAGCACTTCACGCCCTTTCTGAAATGGGGTCATAATAGTCAATCGGGTCAATAGGTGATGACTTATGGTCTCCAGAAGTCGGGACACCTAAAATGGTGAAAAATAATTTGTCTTCAAAATTTTTGTTTGGGTTTCAAAAGTTATTTTGAGCCAAATATGATGAAATAAAATGAAAAAGAAAATAATTCTAAGATTGGTTTGCCCTTAGGGCTAAATTTCTGGAACCTTCTCGAGCAGTCGAAATTGTCTATATAAAGAAGGCCTGTAGTGTTGTCTAGGCGGTTCAGGGTAGTAGATTTGGGTATTGATTCGAGGCTTTGTCCTATAGAATATTGTAAGGGAATGTCCATGTGGCTTTGCATATTGTAATTCTGAAAGTATGTAATTCCACATTTGCGGAGATAATAAGAAGCCCATTTTCTGTTCTTGCATATTGTTGTTGTTTCTCTATTTCTGTTTTGTGTTTGTGGTATTAAGGGGAGCACCCTTCATCATGAATGCCTTCAAGGGAACCCCTACAAGATGATGTACCATGATAATGACCTCCCCAATGGATCCAAACTTTGGGCGAACATCTACAAATGTAAAACCTTGCTCTCTAAAGGGGCTTTTTGGCAAATTGTAGATGGGAGATCCATTAGATTCTGGAATGACTATTGGATTCTGAATTTCCCTAACCTTGGTAGTAGATTCATCCCCCTCATGAACTATCTCAGGCCTATCCTTGCAAACAGAACTGCTAACTACATTGCTGAAGGGAATTGGAAAGATATATCTGGTTTAGTCAGAGATAGACCAGAACTAAAGCACTTAGCTAATGAGCTCATGGAACTTTTGGGAAATGTTAGAATCCCAAGAATTGGTGGCCATGATTCCATCATTTGGGCCCCCACCCATGTGGGTTCCTTCTCGGTCAAGACTACTTACAACCTTCTTCTAAAGGAAGAAAATAATATGGAGGAGTGGACAGAGGTGTGGATTCCCAATCTCACACTGAAAATCAACTTCTTCTGGTGGACCCTTATGCATGGTAAAGTCTTAACTTAGGATAACCTCATAAAAGAGGCTTTTCTATGGCCAACAGGTGTGTCCTATGCAAAAAGGAGGAGGAAATAGTGAATCACTTGTTCATTCATTGTGAATACACTGCTAATATTTGATAGGATGTTATCAGAAAATTGGGAATCTTGTGGGCTTTGGGTAAGGACATCCACCAATTCACTATCTGGAGATCCCCCTCCAATCATCCCCTCCTCCAGCTCCTATGGCGAATTCTGGCCCCGCACATCTACTAGAATATTTGGAAAGAAAGGAATAACATGATATTCAGGGAGTCTAGTTCCCTGCCCGAGGCTTGCCTCTACCTTGGAACCAAGCTCCTATGAGATAATTCTAGCGAAGCTAAATGGAAACTCCCCTTGGCACCCCCTTCTACCTGGGAGATCAAAATGGCTGATAATTGGAACCTACTATCTGGCTTCTCTAGATTTGACAATTCCAAGTTGATGGCTAGGAAAGCTACCTGATGGATTGCCTCATACAGTGGCTGGACCAAATTAAATTTTGATGGGGTAGCTAATAACCTTGCCCAGGGTGGGGGTGGTGTACTGAGAGACCACAATGGCACTTGCCTCTTGGCTTATGCAGGGCTGCTTAAAAATTGCACTGTCAAACAAGATGAGGGCATGGCTGTTTTATGGGGGATTAAATTTTCCATTCAAATGACATCAAAATGGTGGAAATTGAGGGGGATTCCAAAGTGGTGGTGGAGGCTGTCAAAAGAAGTGCTAACGTAGGGTGGCAGGTCAACACCATAATTTTGGAAATCTATGAGCTTCTCAACAATCTCCAATGCATGACTATTTACCACACTTACATGGAGGGAAATGCGGTGGCAGATTCGATGGTTGCTATTGATCTTAAGAAAACTAGGCTAAGTAATTGGGAGGAGATCAATGAACTACCTAGGGAGACTCAACTACTGATCGGGTGGGATAAAAGTGATATCAATAATATTTAAAATGTGCCAAGCTATCATCCTTTCTAAAAGCACTAACTTGATTACGTGTCGGTATAACCTTATGAGTTGTGTGATTATGAATATTTATGTTCAAAACCCCAGAAAGGATTATAATTGCCTTTTGTGCGGATACCTATGGAAAGATAGCTGTCTGCATCAGCAAGTTTTTTTGGTTAATAAGGACACTAAGTGCAGCCCCGGTGTAACTGCTAATTATTGTGCTTGGAGATCTGAGGGTATTGTCATACAAAGCCTAGATTCTCAAATACCACTCAAGGCCTACCTTTTGAGTATATTTTTCACTTAAAATGGGTAAATCAAAACAACCTATTTTATACTCTGGCTCATGAAGCTCGGCCCTACAATTCTCAGGAAAATCTAGCACAAGATAAGGATATTATCGACATGGGAGGCAATACTTTATGCATTGAGCCTGATAAGATTGATGAGGCATTCACCTCTGACCCTCTGGTGACCCACTACTATAAAAAGAGTGGTATTTGGAGTTTCATGGAGCGTATGAAGGGGGAGCATGATGAGAAATTATCCAAGTAGTTCGTCTCTTCCTGGAACAATAGGAAAGTTTATGTTGGAGGTATTCACTTCCAAATCAATGAGGAGGTTATCACTATGGCGATGGAGCTCTCTATGGAAGGAAGAAAATATAAAAAAACCAGCAGGACGCCGAACCCTACTAGCCTCAACCAATTCTTCAGGGTGGGGGAGGAACCTGTTAAGAACTCTAGAGGTTTCAATCGCAAGGAGTTGCTAGAGTTTTGGCCCAAGCTGTGCTTGATTGTGATGAAGTACTTTACCCTAGAAGGTAAATTCACAGTGTTTTACTATTACCATTTACCATTTCTCAATCATATCAGGAACAGGGATCTCATATCTATTCCCTTTTACCTCCTCCATTCTATTGAAAGTAATATTCTGGATATTAAGGAAAACCTTGAGAAGCTGATCCCTATTCTCCACCAGGGCCTCTTGCTATGCCTTTATAACTTCCATAAGGCCATCTGCCCTTCGCCCCAACCTCCCCTTGTTATCGAAGAGGTCACCCAGGAAGGGTCTCCTTCAAAAACTGACAATCCCACTCAATCCACCACCCCCTCTATCTAGGGGATTCAGGGAACAAACCTTGTCCCAAAAGAAGGTAAAAGCCACAAGAGATGCATGAGAAACCATTTTAAAAGGGACGAGGAGCTTGAAGAATCCCATGTTTCTAAGTCTTTAGAAACTAAGGATATGAAGGAGACTGATAGTACCCCTGAGACTGAAAGGAAGCCCAAAAAATGGAGGATTTTGTATAGCCAAGTCAAGTTAGAGGTTGATTTGGGGGGATCTGTCCGTCGTTCTAATAGAATTGCTAAGGAGAAATGTAAAACCAGAATCAGGGAAATGGCCTTGAAGGAGAAGTCCCCTTTGGAAAATGACTCCCCTACCACTAAGTCTATTGAGGGCTCTTCTGATGATCATCCAAGCTCACACAGGACTGGTACCACTCCCCCTGAACCCCCAACAAACTTTGGAGAATCCCCAAAGCAATACCCTACTCCCAACCTCCCCCCATGATCAACAGACCAAGTCCCCCTACTAAACACAACTCTGTGTCTCTGGATGGTAGTGATAGTTTTAAGGGCTTCCTTAAGTTGAAATTCTCAGTGCTGGATAATGAGCTATCTAGCCTCAAACATGACATGCAGGACATTAGGAACTGCAACATGAAATCTAACAGGTTTTCCCTCAAGATCATACATGCATCGATTGTGACCCTCTACACTATGCAAGAAAAGTTGGCTGGTGGCAAGCTGGAGGCAGACGAAGACAATAAAGACCTCTTCCTGTTCTTGCAGGAAGAGTAGGCCAGGACCTTGATGTCTAAACATCTGGGGAGGAGAGCTTAGTTGCTACCACTGTCATGAGGTTTTTAGTTTTGATTGGGCATGCTTACCCTAGTTTCTCTATGCTGCTTTCCTGGTGTAAGGTTAATTTGGGGTATGTGCAAGATCATGAGGGGCCAAAAAGTGGCAATGTTAGTTCAAAACTTTGACAATGTAGTTGACAAACTTTTTTTCACCCAAATTTGATAAAATGAAAAGGGTGACTTAAGGAGATTGTCAGCTTTCTATCAATATAATTGTTGTCAAATATTGAATTCAGTAAGTAATTATTAGTTATTTTCTAATTGAGCTACCTCTAAAGTGCTAATTTATATACTGATTGAAAAATGACTATAACTTTCAGACGGTATAACATTTTTGAAATCCGAAAAATGCGTCATATTCTATGTTTTTCCTACTATAAGGCAAAAAAAGAAAAAAATGAATTTTGTAAATTTTTGAATGAATTAAGGTGGTCAGACACGAGATTTTTTTTATTCTGAAAAATGTTGTAGCAAAAAATTCATAATTAATTATTTTTTTGGAATAAAATTACAAAAAAATATGCATCACATTCGGGCATGAGTCTACTACTTATATATAAAATCTTATAATAAAATATTATCATTTGATTATGATTAAGGTGGTTAGACATACACCTACTTCTTATTTTTTTCCTGAAATTTTTGTACTGTTGCATTGAAATCTATACTTTTCACCAATCATACTAACTTTTTCTCAAAAAAGTCCTAGTAGTTTAGAAACTACATTCAATTTTCTATAGATTATATTCTTACAACTTTTTGATATTAGGTTGATAGCTAGTTGAAATTTTCACGTCATGTTGACTAACCCTAATTTGCTGATTTTGGCCCCTCATGATCTTGCACATACCCTTTGTCTAGTTACTATGATAGTTACTATTTGCTTGAGATACTTTGGTTCAATTTTTTTGAAAAGAACTATTTTGTTTGTTTTTGATAGAGGCAGAGTAGACAATGGTTTTTCTGCTGACATTCTTCTTATAAACTACTATCGACTAGTGCTATTAATTTGCTGTTAATGTGCTTCTAGTCCTATACCACGGGCTAGTACCCTCTTGCTACTTTTATCTATCAAAAACTAAACCTAAGAAAGTTAATTTATATTTTATATTTATCAACCTAATGGTGGTGTCCATCATTCCTGAATTCTTATTTAATACACTAATATTCTTTACAATAGTACATTGAAATTCTAATTTTTTTATTTTTTATTTTATAGAGTTGTCTAGTTTTATAGCTTCTTGAGGACCTTCGCACATGTGAGAACTCATTTATTTTGGCAATCAATAAATACCAAGGAAACTCCTAACATACTAGAGTAGCTTCCCCATTGTATTATTTTTCCTACTCAACATTTTATTCAAAAACTCTTTTGCATGACAACAAGGATTATATAACGTAATTGTCTCTCTCAAGTTAAGTGAGGAATTAATACATTAAATACTATATTTTATAGTGTAATATTTGGTTTGATTTCATAGATATTTTTACTCTCTAATTTAATATTTTGTATTAAAGAATATATTTTCACATGCAAGTGTTAGCCTCTACAATATTCAATAATAAATACATATTAATTACTTTCATGAATTAGGAAATGCTAGATATTTTGTTTTCATTATCAAAAATTTTGAAAAGGAAAAAATTAAAATAAAAAATGGGAATTAATGTCTAGGTGATGCAAGTAACCATATTGGGGCTATGGATGTGTGGTTGGCAGTAGGGGTATGCTTTGTGGAAACCAAAGAAATATAATTAGTGGGGTTATAAATGTATTTCTAGCAATAAAGATTTATCTTGTTGAATATGAGGGGATGGGTCCAATTACATAGCTTGTTGAGGAGGTTATTTCTTCTTTATTCCATCTTGCAAAAGAAAGGAAATGAAGCATAGTGCACACACTAGAAAGAGTGACCTCTACACCTCATAGGATGATATCCTATACACACAAGCTCTTATTTTAGAGTTGAAACTCTAGTAAATAATTTATGAAGTCATGTGGTAACCCATTGTGGGCCCTAAGTGGTTAGTTTAGGGTAATCCATTGTGGATTTGTAATCAAGTGATAACATGGTAAAATAGACAAGGTTGGGGATTACACATTAATTAAGATAATTTTGATACCTCCCACATGGCCTTGAGTGCTCATATAGAATAAGGATGGGTTGGAGAAGGCCAAAATGCCTATGTGAATATCTATATGGAATTGATTTGGCGAATTAGCTTCCTTGTCCTCACAAATGAAATGTCCATTCCACATGAGTTCTCATATGGGGGCTGGGGTTTGGAGAGAGACTGCTAGGGTAACCTAGGATAGTGAGGAACTACGTGATGGTACTATTTAGAATGAATCTTAGGATTCACTTCAGTATGTCTTGTAGTTTTCCTCTAGTATCTTCTTGTATATTGTGCTATCTTATGGTTTTTCCTACTAGTCTCTCATATGTGTATCTTGTGTTATTTTTATTGGTATTTTGTATGCACCCATGTTGAAATTCGTGAGAGATTATTATCATGTGCTTTGGTTTTCTTTGTAGTTCCCTATTTTTTGTTTTCATATTTGGTGTGGGGTCTTGTGTCTATCTCTTAGCTTATAGGGAGTGGGCCTTAGGGCTCCACTTGGTTGGGTGGAAAATATTTTATCCATCAATTTTTCAAAATTGTTCAAGAGATTCTTTGATGGTTATGCTTCTTCTCTACAACTTCATGTTCCATGAAAATAGTTGATTATTATTGTCTTGGTGTATCATGATATGTATCTTTGTTATGATGATTTGTTGTAGTGATGTACCCTCCTTGATAATATGATTGTAAATTGATGTATTAATAGTTACATATATCAATGGCTATATATAAGGCAGTGATAGAAATAGATAAATGATGATTTTGACTTGATTATTGTCATGTGACTATATATTATCTTGATTGAAAGATTTGAATGAATAAGTTTATATTGTAATCTTATTCATAGTTTCATGGTTTCCTAAATGTGTTAGTCTAGCATGTTATGTGTTTCTAGTAGCGATGTTGGGGAACCTAAGAGGACCTTGTTATCTTGTTGTGCTTAGCACTCATGTTGCCTATAATGGAATTTTTCATAGTTAAGATAATGTTGTTTTCATTTTTATTGGTAATGCTAGTTGCATTCTATGTTCAATGAAAAAAACCAAAAAACTATTTACCATTTTCTTTGTTATTTGAGTTGTCCCCTCCAATTTCCTAGCAAGGGTGATACGCAAAATATTGACCTGGCCCTAAAGATAATTCAATAAAAGGCTGAATTCAACCCTTAATATAACCCTACACAAAAATAAACCTTAACTATATGAGCCTAATGAATCTCTAAAATTAATTTTAAACCTAATTAGATCTTAACCCTAAAACTAAACCAAATTTAAACCCTAAACCTAGTGTAAGTCAACACTAAGTCAAATTGAACACTAACACAAAACCATAATGAACCTTATACCTAACCCTTAACCAAGTTTATTTATAAATGTTCAATAGTTATTTTAAATTATTTTAATATTTTAATCTAGATGTTACTATAAGTTTTACAATTAAAAAAAATTAGGTTTCAATTATTCAAAAAAATATTATCAAATCAAATAGCAAGATAAATCTTGAAATGTTAAAATTGAATCTTCACTTTAAACATAATTGGATACTAATCTAAATTATATTCTAATCCTATATATAATTGAACACTAAACCCATTCCAAATGTTAACCATTATAAAATAAGGGTTATTGTTTGAATACCAATTTGAGCACTAATTTTCTTTTTGGAAAAATCTTTGGATTCAATTAGGTATAGCTATTAAATTTTTGATGGATGGGCAGTGCCTCACTAAAGTATAATAATTAAAGGAATACCTATATGAAGTTAAATCCTAAAATAAAAATTGTGATTACAAATAAGGCATATCCAATTTAGGTTCTCACTAAATAAAATCACTAATAAAAAAATTAAAAATTCTTTGAATTACTATTCTAAGTTGATGTTAATTAATCTATTCTACTGATTTTGTTCCTAAAATTATTTTTTTTGTTAAGTCACACTATTATATGCTAGTGAGATCAAAATCCAAGCTTGGACTATGAGTCCTTGTGGTCTATGTATGGTCCTCACACAATCTATTTGCATTCGAGGGTTTTTTCTAATGATGAATTTTAAGTTGGTGGTTATAGATTTTTTGTAGATATTTGTCTATGCTTACTATATCAAATGATGTCAATAGTAAATCCAAAAAAGAGGTTTAGGGTTTATAGCAACCAAGAAGTCTTTATAGACAAACTTCTAAATGTATTGCTTATATTTCTAAATAATAATAAAATATATATAACTATTGTTGGTGAAAAAATCCATGCTGGTGAATATTTTTCGAGTGGGTCTAGCAATGCGAAGTATGGGTACCCATTCCTTGTCAATATAGTAAATATAGAATTGTCCTAGTTTTTTCCCATTATTTTTATCTAATTTTTGTATTGTTAAATTTGATCTATATAGTATTAAAATTATTGTGCTTGTTGTATACACTTTAAATATGTCATTTTATCCATTCACTAGACCATCTTATTTAAATAATCTCTTACCCATACAATAAAATTTGCACATAAACCATATAAAAAATAAATCAAATAATTACTTAGAATCTATATGCATAAGAATACACAACATACCCACAAAAAAATAACACAAGATATGCCCTAGGAAAATCACGATGAGGTAAAAACCCAAACTCCAAAAGAATCCATCATCTATGGATTATTCAACAATGCAACATTACACTACACCAATGAAATATTTTAAATCCCTAGCCATCAACAAGCACTCCATGTGAACAAGCATGTAACCATATATGCCATCCTATGCTTCCAATCTCCACAAATTCTAACCTAGCTACCACAGAAACAACTACCACTATGATTGATTTTATAGAAACAAGATCCCACAAGACCACCAAGTGGTATTACATAAACCACATACTAAGACCATGTTCTACCTAACCCTTTGACACTACATTCAATATTCAATACTTTATTGGTTTTGTTTCTCCAATATTAAATAGTTACAATAGTTTAGTATAAAAAATATTACACTACAACACCAAGTGGCCTTGAAAATACTCCAAAAGGAATCTTTTTATGTTTCATGTCCATCTAAGTGTTTGCAGATGCAACATTACATAATAAACAAAATATTACAATAATAGATATTATTATGCAAGGCATACAACACCCATTTTCTCAACATTCTCCCACTTATTGTATATATTTCATAAGGGTCAATAAGTAGCCACAAATATGAACAAGAGAAGAATCCCTCTATATTGATATATTATTATTTTATTAATATAGATTAATATAATATATAGATATATAATTTTTATTTAATATTATTAAAATAAACATATTCAATATCTGATACCTATTAGATATCTAATATGGCTAGGAATTTTCCATGGTGAAGTGTATTAACATCCAAGCCTACTAAGATGTCAACACAATTTTTTGCATTTTTGAAGAAATAAAAAATGGATTATCTTACATCCCCACTTTTTGGCCCCTCATGATCATGTACATACCCCATGATCTTGACTTATTTATTCATTGTGGTTTGAAATGTAGGCTCACTACCACACTTATTAAAGACAATGCACAAAATATAAGAATCAATTCTTCTATACCATACTCATAGGGCTTGTTTGAGTTCATAGAGTACCTTTTTGAGCTTGTAAACATTTTTTCATGGCCAAAAACCTCATACCCAAGAGGATGCTCCACATAGACCTCTTCTTCTATAAAACTATTAAGGAATGTTGATTTCACATCTATTTAATGTATTACCCACTTTTTTTGAGCTTTTATGGCTAATATTGTCCTTGAGATGTCTGAATGGACTACCAGTGCAACTGTTTCATTGCATTCTTGTCTAGGTTGGTGTGAACAACCTTTAAATACAAGCTTTGCCTAATTCTTTTGAAAATCACCATTTGTGCATTCAATTTGGTTTTGTAAAACCACTTCACCCCAATCACCTCTTCTCCTTATGGAAGCCTCAATAACTCCCATGTTTGATTCTTTTCTATAAAATCGATTTCTTCATCCATCATATTTAACCATTTTTATTTTTGAATAAATTCTTCAAAAATAATTCAACCATCTCTGTGTGAATATAGAGAATAAAGAGAAATAAGATATACATTATTTTTATAAGAGATTCATTTTTCTCATAAATGTAATTTTAAATTCTTATTCTTTTATATCCTTATTCTTTCTAGTGTGGAGATTTACAAGTCACTTGAATTTGTAGAATGTGGACTTTATGATCCAAATCCAAGAGTACCAATCAAAGATGTTATCCATTGCACATTTTATGGAGTATTTTCTTGAATGTGTAGAGATATCATCAGGCTTCATGATGGTGTCATTTTACCACTTGATTAAGCTTGAATGGGTGTGAAAGGATTTATAATTGGAGGAGTATCTTCTAGTATATAATCTTCTTTTTATTTTTGTGGTATGTTTGATGCAATACTAGTTATTTTATCCAAACTTTCATCCCATGATTCATCTTCTACATGAACTACATGTCTCTGTTGATTATAATTTTTTTATTATATTGTATAAATTATATGCCTTCGATTCATCATGTTATTAAAAAAATATACAATTTTCTCCCTTTTTGTCTAACTTTCTTCCCACTTCATTAGGAACATGTGCATACACTACACATCCAAATACTCTCACATGTGAAACACTATTTTTTCTTCTTCTCCATGCTTCTTCACAAATCATACTAATGAAAATCTTAGTAAGACATATATTCATTATGTATGTTGTAGATGCTATAGCTTTAGCCCAATATTCATCTAGAAAATATTTTTCTTTCAACATGTTCCTAGCCATTTATATGATGGTTCTATTTGTCCTTTTAACTACACCATTTCTTTGAGAGTTTTATGTTGCAGTAAATTATTAATGAGTACCATGGTCCTTGCAAAAATTTGTGATATTGTTTGAAATTTATTCACTCTCACTATCTTTTCTCTCTACTTTGACATGATGCCCACTTCACTTCTCAATAAGAGCTTTGAATTGTTGAAATAGTAAAAAACTTTTCTCTTATATTTTAGATAGTAGACTTATATTTTTTATTAACATAAAACAAGTTAAAAGGGGCTCCAAAACCATTTCAAAATTCATTTGATGAGTATCTGGAACTCTCAAGAAAAAATAACTACCAATTAAAGATCACCTCCAAATAATATCGTACAAAAAAACAAAGAAATTACATCCTAAAAGTAATTAAACATAAAAAGCTCAAGTTCCATAAAAAATAGGCTGAATCTCTTCAACTTAATGCACACATTTTTTATAGCCCCCCTTAACTTCATCAATAGGTATTAACAAGGCTCCCATAACCTCAACTTCTAGAAGTAAAGGGTTTTTAAAGGCTCCCTAAACCATTACATCAGGTGTTTAAATTGCTCCCAAAACCAATCTACAACTATCACCAAAGGCTCTCCACAAACAAGTCCACAAATCTCTTTCAAATGCCTTCTCCACATCAATAAGAGAGTTACCCACCTCAAAAAGGACAATAGAGGATGAAATAACTAGGAAGAGAAGACACACTCAATCTAACTGCATGTTCAAGTAGTAAAAGAGAGGGAAAAAACTCATGAAGAAGCTTCTAACCTCTCCCACTAGATAAATATTCTTCTCCATAAAAGATTACCCCACCTCAATAGGAATAGAAAAAGAGGAAGAAAAGAATAGCAATATCCACCCCTAGTCCTTAGCCATGAGAAATATTTCCACCTCAATAGGGGAGGACCCCATATCCATAGGAGTCACATGAAGATGGACAAGAGGATCAACAACACAAGCCCTTAAAAAAATGACTAGAATACCCTAGGCTCAGCAATGGTAAGTAAAATAGGTAACTACCAAAAATAATAGGTTCCATGGGTCTATCAATACAAGAATAAGATAAATATAAAGCAACCCAAAATGCCCACAAAATAGGGCCTCAAATAGAAGAAGAACTATTTAAAGACAACCATAGAAAAAAACCTCTAACAACCCCCACAAGAACAAAAATAACCTTTCTAGGGAAGAAAAGCACCAAAAGTCCCTGATTGGCCTCAATACAAATCATCTTATCCTCAAAGATAGATAAACCATCCATAATAAGGAAAATAACTAAAACATAGGGGCATAAACTAGTCTTTTAGCCACAAAATAGAACTAAACCTCATAAAAATATAATACCCAATCTTATTGTACCTAAAAGAAACAAGACACAGCCTCCTAACAAGGACAAGGGATGCAATAAGCCAAATAATAAGGAACAACTTATCCATTTAGGAAGAGAACTATAATGAAAAGGGTTCAAAACCCATGCCTCATTGAGAATCCCAAACAAAATAACACCCAAAATACTAAAACCCAGAACTTGCAATCTACCCAAACAAAAAAGATTTCTCACCAAGAAAAGAGACGACACCTCCTCAAAAGTAAAAATAAGAAAAATGACCACAACAAATATCTCCTATTTTGGGATAAAATATTAACCCCTCAACCTCCAAACACCCTCAACTAGGCACAATACCACCCTGTAAACCAAGCTAAAGATAGGAATCAAAGCTTCCATCTTGACTAGAAGAGAAGAAGAGATTCCCATAGAAGGAATGTAGATAACACCCACAAATATAAATAGGGAAAAAATATGCCCCCCCAGATTTTGTTGACCCACATAGAAACACAAGGATCCAAAGAAACTAGCATTAGAAATCCATTTGTATTTTCTTCATCATCTTGATCTCCACCAGAACCCACTTCATTTAAAATTCCTCCTTTGCACTTATTCCCGCCCATCCTTCCTTCAATAATGGTATATAAGTAGATCCATGTTATTCTCATGAGATCATCAATGAATGTCAAAAAATAGTAGCTTCTACAAATGGAGACTTTTTACATTGGTCCACACAAATTTGAATGAACAATATCGTATGACTTTTTTTGCACAAATTGACTTTCCTGCTAGAAATGACTTTTTTTGCACAAACTGACTCTTCTATTAGTGACAACCCCTTCACCATTCTTTTCTTAGATAATAGGTTTTAACCTCCAAGGTTTAGGTGGCCAAATATTAAACATCATAACCAATTTTCATCCTTAATTTATTCTTGAAAGATTACTTAAGTGACCATTTTAGTCTTCTCTTTATCCTCTTGGGAGTTTCTTTGAGGATTTACTTGATAAAATTCTATGATCGACTCTAGTTTTATCCTTAGGGGAAATATTTTTTTGCTACTTATTTGAACCTTATCTATAATATGATTCCTCAAAAATTCATCTAAAATTATGATTTCTTTATTCAAAAAAATAAATTATATACCCCTTTTGAACAAGTTTCCTATACTCATCAAGTTATGTTTCAAGCCAAGAATAAAATACATATTAGAACAAAAAAATTTCTTCCCAATTTTGGTTAGAATGTTGATGTTTATTTCAGCCATAACTAACACTTTTTTATTATTCCCCAATGTGATATCTAATTTTACACTCTCATCCCAACTAAAAAACATTTCTAAGTTCTTGGTCATGTATTTGCTATGACCCGAATCAAAAAACCATATATCCTTCTCATTTTACTGTATGACATTAGAAGATAAGAACATATTGTCTTGACTTTGTTTCCTAGAGTTATATTGTTTTTTTATACATTCATTTATGTAATGCCCATATTTATTGAAATAATGACATTTCAAACTGAATATTTATCTTACATTTGAGGTTGATCTTTTGAATTGATATTTTATGGTTTCCTCTTCTAGTTAGTGAGTTCCCAGTTGCGTTTGATGGGATATTTCTTACGCCTTTGTATGAGTTTCTTCCTCTACCTCTAAAATGTTAGGATAGTTTGTCCTATACCCAGGAGCCAGTCTACATACATCCTCCATAATAGAGACAATTAACACAAGAAGCTATATTGAAATGAGCTAATGAGGTGAGAATAAACATACAAAGGCTCTGCTTAAATAGTCAAGAGCAGATAGGTAGAGTGGACAAGGTTAAGACAAGTGTCTCAACATGGAGGAAGTAGAGTTTTGATAGAACTCTACAATATCTTCTTAAGATGAGTTAGAGTTAAAATAGGACTAAATGATATCCATCTACCTGATAAATGTATTGACCTAAGAAAACTTAAGTAATAAGTAAATAGTAAGACTATTTACTCCAACACCTCCCTTTAAGTGTAACTTAGGGAGTACAAAAATGTAGTAGAAAATATTTATGAGTCTCAACAACTAGGCCATGCTAGGTACCCATGTACAAATACAATGCAATCTCTCATAACCAAAGAAAAGGAGAAAACCCAGTGGGAGAAAAATGCTCTCTAAAAGAGAGAACATGAAGGTCTAAGAAGCCTTCAAAAAGATATCTTGAAATCACAAACGTGAACACTACTGAAGCATAAATAATTTGTAGACAACTGTTGATGAGTAATCTGGTGCTATATCTAATGATCTCCTCTGAAGAAGATGATGATCAAGAAGACAACAATATGTATGAGTGATCCAAATGACACTTCTCAAACATTCATTAGATGGCAGCAATGGCAATAGCATTTGTCTATTTAAGATACAGATGACATATGAATCTGTATGAGTCACCTTCACTACACAACCAATGACATTGTTTGAGTAATACCACTATCACTTCTCAAATTTGTTGAAAATGCAGGTGCAATATTCTTATAGGAATCCAAGAGTGTTTCAGCACACTTCAAGTGAAACCAAGGAACTTCCACTAGAAAGGAATGCAAGAGTGTCTTAGTGAACTTCAAGAGAAACCAAGGAAGAATTAGCATGAATAGTAGGATACCCACCCCATAATACTAACTTGGGTGATGCTTGATAGATCCACTAGAATGATGTGTCACCATACTATGCATAAGGGACAAAAAGTATCTGCAACTGAGAAAAGGGTGTGTGTGGTCAAACTACACACTCACATGAGGCAAGAATATTAGTGATTTTTCTATTGTCATGGAGGAACTCTCACTTTGAAAAAGGTGTGATTGGATAACAAAGGCTCAACACAACCCCCATGGCACTTTATAATTCAGTGCAAGTACAAATAGTTTTATGGCACATCATGTGTGCAAAATCCCTAAAAGTCATGGATGGACACTAGATCTAAGATGTCTATAAAAAAAGTTCTTACATGATTCATAAGGACAAAAAGATTTAAAAAATTTTCACAAATCAAATGCAGGAAATCACCTTTACGATGATACTTCAAGTTGCCAAAATTGGACTCCAGATATCCAAGTTATGGAAATTTGAATGAAAATGCCTATTAGGGCTGAAAGGTGAAAAATGACCCACCCCTCCTAAGTACCCAAGGGCATGGGTTTGGTGCTCCATGGGACCATCATCTCATCATGTCAAAAAAGAGTGCCCCTCCCATCTAGAGAAGGTCGAAGAAGAACTGAGAAGGTGGTTGGGTTTGATGGTGGCTCTACATGCCAACCCCCATAACCACCAAGAACCAAAAGTATGGGCACCATAAGGTAAATAAAGGCCCATTTGAGGTACTTGTGAAGCACAAGAAAGGATTTTGATTTTTTTATGTAACTACAAAAGTTATGGCTAGTGGAGTATGTTGACCAGGGAGAAATAACCACTCAATCAAGAAATAAATCTCCTTTTGAATGCAGGTCACTCAAGGCAAGGAGTTATTCCACTTCAAAAGAGTTGAAGGAGCTGCATGAAAATTCCTAGTGGGCCATTTTGATCAAACCATAGACTAAGGACAAGCACCATGAGAGATAAACATGCAACTAATGGGCAACGTGATTTTTTGGTCACAACACCACTATATGTGGAAAACCATTAAACATATCTGTGCGTGACCAACACCATAAGAACCTTCATGATCAAATAGAAAATCACATCACGTACTGAGATTTCAAGCCCAAACCACAAGTCAAACACTCAAAAAGATTCAATATGGCCAAGTCATTTACATAAAGCATGTTCTCTTATGGAAGCTTAAATATTGAAGACATTGACTGCACTAAATTACCATAGACCAATGATGTGAAAGGTAGAGATATGCAATTCATCAATAAGAAGTTGTTGTAGTGTAGAAAGTATTGGATTTGGGCCTCCCAAATAGGTACACATCACCAAATTTGAGAAGATATCCATGTAGACCAAGAGCAATTTAGTGCGCCAAAGATTTGGATGCACCACAACCTTCATTGAAGTCTTGAGCATAAAAAGGCCACTGACAGTCCATAAAGAATTGAAAGTGTCGACCAGTCTCCACCCACATGATTTTAGCGCATAAAAAAGTTAGCTTTAAATATAAATGCCCACCAAGAAAAGATTTCAAAGCCACTTACTTCATAGATCTATCGGTAAAATAAATGCGGTCCTCATGTTAGGAAATTTTAGGATATGTTATCCTATACCCAAGAGCCAGTCTATTGACATCCTCCAAAACAGAGAAAATCAACACAAGAGTTGTATTGTAATGAAGTAATGAGATGATAATAAACATACAAAGGCTCTGCTTAAATAGGCAAGAGCAGATAGGTAGAGTAGACAAAGTTGAGACAAGTGTCTCAATCTAGAGGAAGTAGAGCTCTCTGCTTAAATAGGCAAGACCAGATAGGTAGAGTGGACAAGGTTGAGACAAGTGTCTCAATCTGGAGGAAGTAGAGTTTTGATAACAAAACTCTACTTCCTCCAGATTGAGACACTTGTCTCAACCTTGTCCACTCTACCTATCTGGTCTTGCCTATCAGAACTCTACTTCCTCCAGATTGAGACACTTATCTCAACCTTGTCCACTCTACCTATCTAGTCTTGCCTATTTAAGCAGAGCCTTTGTATGTTTATTCTCACCTCATTAGCTCATTTAAATATAGATTCTTGTGTTAATTCTCTCTACTCTAGAGGGTGTCTGTAGACTAGCTCTTGGGTATAGGATAACCTATCCTAACATGCTATCAGAGCCTAAGTCTTGCAGTTCCTTTTGGTTCATTTTGAGAATTTTTATTCATTTTTTTTTGTTTTGGGGTCCTACAAATCTATAGAAACATAAAGATCTATAGTCTGTATTGTATTACTTTTGTGGTGATTTCAGTCACATTCTATGCATTACAAGGTATGGTTTATTATCTTCAGTCTCTATATTTAAATCTAGAAAGCACATCTAATTAGGCTCCATTGGTTGCGCATCACATACTGTAATTTTGCAGATTATATTGCATCCCACTTAGCCTGTCCCCTTCAATGAATATGTGGCTTCTTGACATATACAAATATTTTCTCTTTTCTTTATACTATATGTAGCCCCATATCTAGCTTTAAATGCGCATTCTCTAGTAGATGTGCAAAGGAAATGTGTATTTCTCTAGGTGTTCACCCATCCTCATCGCCCTACACAGATTGTGGTTTTTTCCTTAGCATAGATTCATTTCCTTCTCTATGCATTCCACATTTCAATCTTCCTAGCTGCTACTAACGCCAAAGCATTATTTTTGGAGTGCAAGGTCTCTGATCTTGGTCATTACTTGTGTTTTAGTTTTGTGTAGGTTGTGGAGGCTATGGCTTAGATTGGAGTCACCTCCTTTATAGATTCCATGTTGACTAATATTTTTGTGGTTGGAATAGTGGCTGGTACACCTCATTGGTAGAAATACCTCCAGCTAATGTGGATAGCTCACATTATCATTGGAAATTGGTCAAGCTAGTGCATGGTTTATTCCAGAACACACAATTGGTGCATGGTGGCCTGATTTATTAATTGGTGGTTCATTACTGTCAGCACATCAATTGTTTGAAGAAATGTTTAATGCAATTGGTCAAAAGTCTTTTTGGCCCATTGTCGCAATAATGCTTGCTGATGATTACTAGCACTACCAGTCATTTTGGTTGCCAATTTGAATTAAATTTTTAATAGAACAAAAAAATTGCAATTTCCTTTATTGACCTCCTCTAAGAGGTGACAATATTGATGGCATTTTCAATATTTTCATGGCCAATGTAGTTATTTATTGACTTAATGGTGACAATTTGAGAAGGCACATTCAATGGTGGGGACGTATTTGTTTCCCACATTAATCTCGTGCCAATATCTTGATCTACTGTGGTGATCACATCAAAGATGGTCTTTCAAATCGATGGTCAGAAGCTAATTGTGAATTTATGAATCCAATTTAATCTGCTATTCAAATAGTCTTAGTGCCTCTAAATTTGTCAGCAACAACATTGATTATAGAAACTACAATCAATAATGTGAATTGGCTCTGATACCATGTTAGGATAGGTTATCCTATTCCTAGGAGCCAGTCTACAGACATCCTCTAGAATGGAGAGAATTAACACAATAAGCTATATTGAAATGAGCTAATGAGGTGAGAATAAACATATGAAGGCTCTTCTTAAATAGGCAAGAGCAGATAGGTAGAGTGGACAAGGTTGAGACAAGTGTCTCAACCTATAGGAAGTAGATTTCTGATAGAACTCTACAATATCCTCTTAAGATGAGTTAGAGTTCAAATAGGACTCAATGATATCCATCTTCCTAATAAATGTACTGACCTAAGTAAACTTAAGTAATGATTGAATAGTTAGACTATTTACTCCAACATATAATTCTTTATTCTTTTGTAGATCCACCATGGTTGATTGAGACTTGTGTCTCAAAAGCATGTTGCAAACCATAATTTGTTTACCTTCTTAGTCTATTCTCATGAGATATGAGAGATGCATGTAGCTCATTAATAGAAAATTATGAGAGATTCTTGTTCTCCTCTATGGTCTCCATAATTGATTCAAACCTTATAGGAAAAATTCTTAGAATATTTTCAACTGCTCTCTTATCTTCAAGGATTTAACCATGTGATCTAATTTAATTTACTAGTCCAATGATTTGAGTGAAGAAAATGTTTTTGTATAAGATTACTTCATGCATTTCATGGTCTTAAAATATCTTCTTAGAATTTTCAATTTGGTTTTCTTCACCTTTTCCATTCCTTAGTAGGTAGTTTAGAGAATATCTCATGCTATTTTGACTTTTTTGATAATACAATCCTTGGAAAAATGCTCACACGCACCCTTTGAAAGATAAAAAAGAGAGCTTTGGAATCCTTCTTCCTATTATCCTTCAATAAATATGTATCTACTTGAGACAATGCATTGTATGCTACTACAATATCCATTTTCAACAAGCTCCCGTAAATTTTGTGAACAAAATAATTATTTCATTTTGATTGCCTAGTAGTTATAATTTTTGCCATTAAACTAAAGAATCTATAGATTTATCAAAGTTGTGCTTAGAGATTCCATTATTGACTATGAATAACTTAACATTGCCATGTATTCCTACACATTTCAAACCATACACATTTTTCCATTGTATGAAATAAAAACAAGGAGTTGTCACTCACTAATTACTTAAACAAAAATTGCAAAAAATATAAATCCCTAATTTTTAACTACAAAAACTACTCTTTTTCTCTTTCTTCTTAGACAAATTACTCCTCTGTGCTATTCTTTATTAGAATTTTTCATTCTAAAAAAATATATTTCTTACACTATTTCACATGCCCACAAAAGGAGAAGCCTCTACAACTTTAAGTAGTACCACTTTGCATTTACTTCAATGTTTTTACACTAAATGTAGAAAATTCTAAAGGGGTTACAATCAAAGTTTTTAAAATAAATTTTTTTTTGCTTGCTTTCAAAATGGGAGATATTGAAATTACACTTGTTGGTGCTATTTAATTCCAACTCACCATTTAATCTTTAGTCCAATCTGTAATTAACGACAAAATCAGTTCTATATTGTGATTGCAAGTGATGTTGAGTTACAGTTCAGTTCAAAATGGTGATCTATGGAAGACCGAATCTGGTCCATAATTTATGGGAGGATATTTCAACTCTAGTTTGTTTTTCACTATCAATTGCTCTATTAGGACCAGTTTATTTCTGATTAACTTAAGGATACTTGTGTTTGGTTTATGTCTTCACCGTAATTTACTCTTACAAACAGTGGTTTAGTACTGTATAAATCATGCACTATGTGCATATTGTAATTAATTTTTAATTGTTGATCTGCTCTATTTTTATTCTATTTTTGCAAGCTATTTCATTTTTTTGATTTCCTAGCTAAAACTTGTTGAAAATTCTACATGGTATCAGAGCTTAGGTGTTACGAAGGAGAAATGCAAGTTGTTTTTACAAGTTCTAAAGATCATATCAGTTGCAAAGAATGGAGTTTTCAGCCTCTTCTCTTCTCATGCCATACAACTATTTCAAATGCACGCCACATATTCTTCTTTGGCTCACAAGTAGAGGCTTGTATCAAACATTTATGGCAATAGAGGTTGAACTAAATTGTGCATTAGAGACAGGTCAAGGTCATGCTCTCTTCGCATGGGTCTTGCCTTATTTTCCTCTTTAGAGACACCATGTCAGTAGACCTGTCATGCCTCTCTTTTTAATATTATGGAGGAGTTTTCTACTATTCTTGTTGATGGTTTTTTGCTTCCATAGTTGATCAGTTGTATAGACAATTGGCACCTATATTTTCAACTAGAATTTTATTTTTGCATAGTTGAGTGGTGTCGTTAGGGTCACTCGTATAGATTTATGTGTCATTTGCATCCTTGAATGATAAATGTTTTTCCTTTGTTTTCCATCCATTTATTATTTGTGAGAACATCTACAAATTATTGTCTTATGTATCTTCGATTGATAGATGTTTTCCCTTTATTTTCCATATGTTCATTGTTCAAGAGTACTGTCACCAGGGGCAATCATGTAGATTGATTCTAATCTTCATTTTGGTTTCAAAGGAGTCTCTTCATTCAACACTATGGTAGTTATCATTCGAGAGATGTCCACAATTTTCTTGTCACAAGAGATGTTCTTTTGCATTTTTATTAATGCAAATTTTGATGGGGGGTTTTATTCCCACTGGATTTTCCATCTTTTCTTTTTCCTTTAATTATTTTTATTCTCCTTAGTTGGAATTAAGGGGGGGTGTTGGTTTTAGTTAATTCCAACTCACTATTTATTTTTTAGTTTGATTCGTGGTTAACGACAAACTCAATTATATATGGTGATTGCAAGTGATGTTGAGTTACAATTCAGTTCAAAATGGTGATCTATGGAAGACCTGGTCTGATCCATAATTTATGGGAGGATATTTCAACTCTAGTTTGCCTTTCATTATCAATCTCTCTATTAGGATCAATTTATTTCTGATTAACTTAATGATACTTATGTTCAGTTTATATCTTCACCGTAATTTACTCTTGCAAATGCTGGTTTAATATTGTATAAATTATGCACATTATGTGCATATTGCTATTAATTTTTCATTGAATCATGGAATGAGAGATATAATTTGATTGTCGATCTACTCTTTTTTGTTCTTCTTTCTTATTTCCTAGCTAAAACTTGCTAAAAAAACTACAACACTAGTGGTGGAAGAGTGAAGAAATCTATGGAGGTGTAAATGGTAGTAGTTGGTGATTATTTTTGATACCATATAAAATGACACTTCAACTATAACCACATTTAGCCAAGCCTTACGAAGCTTGGCTTCATAGGAGCACCCGATGGATGTTCTCCAAACCATAAGTGACGGTAGCATCAACCATAGGACTCAGTTTACCGTTTAATTCCTTGCAAAATCAATAGTAAATATAGCAGCCCTAATAATGCCATCGTGAGTTCCAGTATGAACAATGTATCTTTATATTGCCATTCTACAAGCTCATCGCTTCAACATTAATCATACTTGTTCAAACCCTTGAACTCAATACCAAAGGAAAACCTATTGCCACATTCAAACTTCTTTTATTTTATTGAAAGATAATTTTAATTGATCTAAATTTAAGATATTTGTTCTTTAGTATTTTTTTATTAAGAATATTGTCAAATAATTAATTTAATTTAAATACATATAATATTTTATTATACATTTCCATTTACTTTTAAAAATTTTATATGTAATAATTACGTATTAGTATCTAAAAATTATAATATTTTGATTTTTTTAAAATTTTAAATAATTATGAATCTATTGTTTAGTTAATATATAAAATTAAAAGATGAATAATTTTTTTCGTTTCATGTGAGAATATTGATAAAAAGAAATCAATGTAAATAAATAAATCAACAAATAGATTTAAGTTATAATATTAAACTTTATAATAAATCATTAATAAGTCATCAAGAAGGTAATAAGGTATATCATATTTAAATGTTAATTTTGTAGAATGTACAAGGACAAGTTCACTATTTAATTTACATAGGACACATATCAAGCTACATTGTAGTTGATATTGTGTAAGTTTTTTAATACGTTTATTTGTAGATCATAAGGTATAAGTTATTGAATAAAATAGAGATTCAAATGTTAGAACTAGAGTCACAAAAGAACTGGCATCACAAGAAAGTTGAAAATAATGCATGTACTCGCCATCACCCTTCCTCAAGTGCAATAAAGAAAGGTACAAAATAATGCATAAAACTAAATATGCATTATTTTCACATTATCTCTTATACATTCATTTTCATTAATGAAAGAAGTTACAATTATTTATTTAGTTATTTTCTTATTAATCTAAAGTCCGTATCATTATCATCTCTTAAATGAATAAATTCTATGTTTATTCTCCTTCCACTTGACATGATTTAATGAATTTTATTGTTTGGAGGCATGTAAACAAATTTGGGCATTTCAAGGCATGGAATATATTTGTGATGGCAGTAATATGATTCATGTGTGTCTATAATAGCATCTAGAATTCTTCAATTATTTGAATTGAAATAATTGACTTGTTCTTTATCTCATACTTCGCTCTCTAAATACTGCTAAAATTTCATTACTTTCAAAATGAATAATAAAATTTCATTTATTTAGTGAAGAATGAATTTGGATTCTATTAAGAATCATAAAATTGTTTTATCAATTTATGTTAGATTTTACAGATTAGATGAAACTTCTCAAATATATGATAGGAGGTTCAAATCTAGCTCTAGATCAAAAGCATTATATTGTATTATTTAAATCACTATAAAATTTATTATGAAATTTATGAATTGATAAACTTATTAGAAAATAAAAAATACAATTTAATTCAAATATTAAAAAATTACCTAAATTTTTATTGATATTATCAATATTAAGAATAAAAATATTTTATATATAAACTAGTTTAATAAAAATATAATTAAAAAAGTATACAAATTTATATATTGAAATAAGATTTTAATAGTTTATTAAAATACAAAAAAAATGAAACTTTTTACATCAAGTTTCTAAGAACATACTCACCCCTACTTGTCATATCAATTTTTCATGATTGTCCTTTCATTTTACGTTTTAAGATGTATATTGATTGTAATTGTTTTTCTAATTTATGAAGTCTAATAATTCTTTTAAATTTAAATATTTTATCAATATAATATTAGTATAAATTAGTAATATTTACAAAAATCTCAAACGTTCTCAAGAAGTTTCTAAATTCATATTTTTTTAAAAAAGATTTTAAATCAATAAAAATAATAAATAATAAAGTATATAAAAACTTTTATTTGTGATAAAATAATATAAAATAATTTTTTTTTATAAATTAGTAATAAATCTCAAATTAATTAAGAAATTTTCTAAATTTATATATTTTAAATTGGTAAAATAAGTTTCTAAAATTCATAGATTAAATACTCTAAATTAATAGATTATTTAATAAAATAATAAATAAAATAATAAATAAAATAGAAACATATTATCATATATTATATATAAAGTAATATATATTTATTTGATTGCCTATAACAAATTTTGATGGTTTATTAATAAATTTAAGTGTCATATTGAGGTTTTATAAAAATTTAATCTATCAATCTATACAGTACAATAAATTTTAAGTCTATTATAAACGGCTAAAAATGATCAATACCACCATCAAATTCCAGAGCCTGTACTCCCCTAATCTATCATCAAAAGTATTAAAGAAGAAAAATATTCAAATATCCAAATTAAAGATAAAGGACAAAAGATTAAAAAGCCAAATTTTTTTTTTTTTTAATATGATATAATAGCTGGACCAAAAAATTATATTATCAAATTCTAAAATTAAAAGTACATAATAAAGGATTGGGTGGAAAACAAAACAAAATCAACTCCTAATTATCCAAAGAAGTTTACCCAAGATAAACACAAGTTCAGATAGACATGGTCCAGAAACAACATAACAAACAAAAAAACGAAATAGAAAAGTTCTTAAATGACCAGAACAGTGGCAGATAGAAGTGAATGGTCTGGACTCTGAATCATCTTTCTTTTCTCCCCAACTTAAAATCTAAATTATTTTATGAACTTATAAATACAGAGAAAACGCTCTACATAGCATACATATATAGATCCTTTATTTTATTGTACTAAACATCACTGAATAGATCTTAATGATAAATTGATTCACACAACTCCTAAAAGAAAACTGAGTTGCATAGATGCTCAGAACATCGACGCCTCTAATCTAACATGGAACTTGCTCTAGCATTCGGGGAGATCGTCTGGAGGAGAGATTAAACTTTCCGAAACAGTGGGGCCGTTCTTCACCACAAATACCATATTCAAACCCCATGTTACATGGTCATCAAAGTGACAATGTACAAACCATGCACCTACACAAACGGAAATTTTTTCAAATTTTCAGTATAAGCCTTTTTCTTCGTAGTTGTCAATTGCAAGCCCTATATTATCTCTATAATCATGAAAAACTTGTAACTCTATATATTACCTGGATTGTCAGCTTTGAATCTGACAGCAACCCATCCATTGACAGGAACAACACCTACGGTATTTCCTTGTGGTGGATCGACCAGATTGAAAGAGCACGGATCAGTTTCATTATCATAATTACCAAAACCCTGTCCTACAGCATAAAAATCATACCCATGAATATGCATGGGATGGTTGTCTTCCTGGAAAATATTGGTTGCCTGGAATACCATCTGAACTGTGGCATTATATTCAATCACTTTCACTTTTGTGCCAGAAATCGGCGCCCACAGAGATTCGTCCACGTCGCCGGTATAATTAAACTCAATGAGTGGGTTAGAAGGAAAGTCTGTGGTATAGACTCCATTAATACCGTAGTGATAAGCTTGCAGAACGGCTATATCTGGCAGCACAAAAGATACGTTGTTCATACTGGCAGTCACTGTGGTATTGCCAAGACCGCTACAGTTAACGTCGGTGACACAAGGAAGTAAACCGAGTCCTACGGTTATGATGCTACTGTCACTTATGGTTTGGGGAACGGCCACGGATGCTCCTGTGAAGCCAGGCTTCGTAAGGACCGGGTAAATGTGGTCACTGTGTCAGTGTCGTTGTATATTGGAAGCTCTGGAAGGACTGGAGTGGCAGATGCATTAGAGCCCACGTAGTTTAAAATGGTGGTTGTTGTGGTGTTGGTAAAATATCCTTCAGCTTGAGTAGTGTATGCTTTGGCGGTCATGTAGTATTTGGCTTGTGGTTGACTGGCTGTGAGAAGAGCGTCCACAGTCCGACCAGAGGTTAGCATGAGAATGTCTGTTGTGTATGGCTTTGTGTAGGAGGCGTCCACGGCTACCACTGTGAGATTGTGTGATGCGATCTTGAAAAAGAGGTGATTATTGACTGCAGCATTGACGATACGAAGAAGGTAGGTTTTCCCCTGTTCGACAGATAAATTTGTTGTTCCTGCATTCATACAATTTCATCGAAGTAGATTAAAGTCCTGATTTAGGATTTAGGGTTTCAGGTTTAAGGTTTAGGGTACCTGAGGTTGAGCAGGAATAGAGGTCTCCTGGCTGTCCATTTATAGTGAAAGCGTCTGAGATATTGGGTGCGCCTCCACTTAGTATTGCTTCCTCTTCAACTTCGATGGCATCACTGTTCAACCACTCCCCAGCTCAAATTGATTAATTTGAATCGTGACAAATTCCATGGACAAAATCGCTCATGTTTTACAGATATCATTCTTATTACAATTATAAATCTAAAGGTTACGCGACATATGAAGGACTTCACTTGAAAATGTATGAAACATACTAATGTAAGAATACAACACAGGAAAATGCTTTCATGATATCAACATAGCACGAATCAGATTTTGAAATAAAGAATTAAAAAGATGGATGATGAGGGCAACAACAGAAAGGAAAGGGAAGGTAAGACAACTTGGAGCAAAAGGTCACTGAACTGGCTAAAAAGGTTGAAAACAATGTTGAAATTATGAGAAAAACTCTCTTGGTTTTTCAGGAAGGCTTGGTGCTCTCGGTCAAAAACCCTCGACATCCTAGTTAGCTATCTTGAAAGGAATGGCCCCTCAAAAGCTATTGTGGATCTGGAGAAGGATTATGATGATAAAGATACCATGTCCTCTAGTCCGTGTACTAGTGCGAGCCTGAAGAAGAAGAAAGCTTTTGTTTCTAATGATGTCTAGTTCTTGGTGAGACAGTTAAGAAGATGGGTTGCGAGCCTGAAGAAGAAGAAAGCTTTTGTTTCTAATGATGTCTAGTTCTTGGTGAGACAGTTAAGAAGATGGGTGAAATAGGTGAAGAGGTTGGAGAAATTATCAAGAATATGATTTAGGTGGTGCTTGATGTTTTTCTCTCAGACTGGGTTTGTTTGGGGGCTTCCGTGCTGGCTCTGTTGGTCATAAATATATAGTGCCTAACAATACCTTTTCAAGTTTTTTAAAAATAAAATATAATTGGTGCCCACCATATACTTAAGAGAACTTTTTAAAATTTTAAAAAATAAAATATAATAGTGGAAGTCATTTGTTTAGAGAAAAAAAATTCAAGATCAATATGATCACTATTTGGATATAAATTTTAGGTTAGTTCTTTTCTAGTTGAAATCAATAGTTGAAGAGTATCTATTTTGTCAAAAGTTGTTGGGGCAATGATCATATCCTTATTCATTATAGTATCATCACTTTACACTCAACAAGACTTAATTTTCATGGGCTGATTTAGAATCATTAGACTTCACCAACAAATTAAAGATCTATTGAAAACTTGAAACCATTCAATTTCATCACCATTCACCATGGATAATTTTCCCAATTTTAATATTTAATCTAGAAGAAAATTCAGTCAAAGTTGTTGGATTCTCTTATGGTGTCATCTCTTTACACTCAACAAGACTTGATTTTGAATCACTTGACTTTTTGACAAACAAGTCAAGGACCCATTCAATTTCACCACGAAATCAAGAACCCATTGACAACTTCCCTGATTTTAATATAATGTAAAAAAAAATTCCTCAACTTTTGTGACATAATATATTTAGATAAAAATTCTAACAATACCTCTTTAATTTTAAAAAGTATATAATAGTGTCAAGCTATGTGTAAAGAGAAAACAAATTTCTAGATCAATATGAAAATATAAGTTTTAGGTTAACTATTTTTTTTTGAAAGCTAATGATTAAGAAATATCTATTTTACCAAAATTATTGGAATAATGATCTGATCTTCATTCAACACGGTATCCATATATTCAACAAGACTTAACATTCAATCTCAACACCAAATCAAAAAGCCATTGACAAATTCCCCCAATTTTAATAAAATAATACATTCATAAAACATGTGCAGATTAAAACTCTATCTTTTCCTATAACTAGTCACACAACTTCGTGAATCTAACTGGATCAATAAAAAGTATATCATGCATGAGGTCCGACTTTCGATTACCTAACACTATAGGAAACTCAGCATGAGGTTGAGTAAATGGATAAGGGTTCCCCCTCTTTGGATAGATGACCATTGCTCCATGAACTGTTGCGCGCAGCCATGAAACGTGGGCATGCCAGCATAACGTTCCTTCTTGTCCAATAATGGTGAATGTGTATGTAAATTTTCCCCCTGGTTGGATGGGGCACTGTGTAATGTACCCTGGTCCATCAGCCCACGAGTTGCGAATCTGTCTCACTCCATGCCTGAAACATCAAATTCTTGTTAATGGTATTTTCAATCACATATTCAAGTGACAGACTACAAGAGCTATGTTTACCAGTGGATGGAAGCATTGTGCTGGGCTTTGTTATAAACTACAACATTAAGTGTGTCTCCATTTCTGACATGCAGAGTTGGACCTGGGAACTGCCCATTCACTGTAACTTGACTATATGTCTCACATAGTCGAGTAATACTTGTCGATTCAAGCTGTGAAAATCATTAACAGATTTTGTTTCTTGCGTTAGAACTCCCAAAAAGAAACATGGGTTGCACTCTATTTGTGTATACAACCATTCCATGGATTCTCTACATAACCAATGATTGGAAAACAGTTAATCTCTACCCTCTCTATCATATTATTCAGGCATTACTCATCAAATCTATAAATACTGGTTAAACCAATAATCAAGACAAGATGAAACATAAAGGAAAAAACTAAATAATTGCTACAATTAATTCTCCTTAGATTGCCTCTAGCAAATAAGTCCTCTAATTAACAAAACTGACAATTGAGCAGGTATCTACAAGAAATCATCAAGCTTTCCCACATAGTATAACAACTATTTTCATTTAGGAAGAAGCACAATTATATAAAAATCTACTTACAATGAATGTGTAGTTGTGCAGGTTTGCCCATGCCAGAGAATCGAGTAAGACAATGAATGTAAATAGCACCAGAATAAACCTTACCGAGTGACAATTTGACATTTGAGACAATTTAGAAACACCTAACAACTATGAATTCCTCTTCCTAATAATTGATGCGATTCAAAAAGCATACACAATTATACCAAGATTTTGTAACCTAACTATATATGAAAATGAAGCACTTTTTCAATATTGAAAGCTTCAAGTAACAAAACAGCTTGCTTAGTCGAGTACCGAAGGTGCTTTATATAGTCAACTAACAGTAGAGATCACCTAGTTCAAGTTAATAATTTTAAATTATTTTAGCTGTAACTTGATCCGGCAGTTAGGATTCCACTAATGGCAAACGTATTACTCCAAAATGTCTCAGCTAGCATTAGAAATTACATGGTTGAAAGACGTGCCAGGAATATCTAGATTTATTCTAACGAACCATATTATTCGTGCTTGATTGACTCCATAACTGTCATAAATGATATTGAGATCTGATTTTCTTTTCTATTAATGAAGGTTGATGATTGTTATTGAGACCCACCAAAAGCAAATGTTTGCGTGCAATTGGGGCAGTGCTTTAGATAACATGAGCACTGCAATAACATGTAAGAGTTGTTGGACGAACACGGTTCCCATGTTATGGGACGTCGTTTTCTCACATTTACTCAAACCTCAAAGATGTTTGAAATGCATGACTCTATTCTTACTTTTCCTTTCGGTTACGGGGAAACACCTTAAAATGTGATTAATAAGTTTCAGAAATTGGTTTACACTTTGTATTTAATATATAAGCTTCTTTGAGTGTAAATCTCAATAGATATATGATTGAGATAATGAATGTCGTTTTCGTTTCACAGTTTTTTAAGTATGTGTAGATATAATATTCAGTTTTATCATTATGACACTACATTAATCTCTAAGAACATTTGTCTCAATAACACTTTTTATAATAGAATAAAAGTACAATAAGTTGTTACCTAAGTTAACAAAATTAAAGTTGTTCAACTTCAATAGTATAAAAATGACATTTATGTTTGGAATTTGAAGATATGTAAATTAATTAAATGTGATAAAATAGATGAAATTTATGATTAATATTTTTAATAATTTTTTTAACAATAATTTATATATTTTTTAATTTTTAAAGATGATTTTTCAGTTGTTGAAAAATGTTGAAAATTAAATATGTCATAAATGACATATACAGCTACTGCATGAAGAAATATAAATTGGTTTATGACCTATATGTGGATATTCTTGACTCTGATCTCTACAAAAAGGTATTTTTAGAGTAATTGGATCCAAAGTGATATAAAACATGCATTTAATAGACGTTTCCAATTGGAAAAGTTAAATCACTTATCTAACTTAGCTAAAATGAATCTAGCTAGACCATATGTTTGACCAAAATTTTTTTTAGTTAAAAATACTAAAATTCAGTTGTGTTGATAAATTGGCCTAAAAGGTGACACCTAACTGTGCTTTTACCCAATACCTTTTATAATGAAAACAAATTAATATTGAAACTTATTCATTGGCCAACACAATATTTAAGACATGTTAATTCAATTAAAGTAGATATTAAAAAGTTAATAATTGAAATATAACAGCTAGAAAATAATAAAAGAAATCATATTCTTTTAGAAAAACAGTTTTTATTGTTTAAAAAAAATTAATAATTTCTTTAAAAAAATAAAATAGATTTTTTCTATGTTTAATTGTTATTTTGAAGATATTCTATATATCTTATTTACTTTGAAGTCAAAATAAATTTTATGAATTCCAAATTATAGATTTTATGAATTCTAAATTACAAGAACAATTATAATAGCAGTAGCTAATAAGATTATAATTGTTTTCTACTCTTTAACATTTTGCTGACATCTTTTATATTATTCTATTATTCCATTTAATTTTCTCTATTATTTCATTGCAACTAATTTGTATTACATGATTTAATTTTCTGAACTTATACTTTTACTTCCACAACACGGACAATGTTTTTCGATATCTAATATCTCCTCTTCTGTATGCATTTTTAAATCTTAATTTTCTCTTAGTTTGCTGATACATGGTGTTTTAATATAATTTCTCTAAACTTTTATGCTTTATCGGCAGCTGCCGTGACTTGTTGGGAAGCAGATATGCCATCATATTCAGTGCTCTCCATTTTCGTGCTTTACAAGTGTAATCCGTGAACTGGAAGAGGATACGTGCCATCATTATTTAATACAAGATAATCCCTTGTGATGGTAGAAATTTCTTTGAGATGATCGGTGTCATTTTCATTTAGCAGTTTTCTATGTGGATGTGAAAATCATATTTCATAGCTTTAAGAGAGCACTTATCTTCCCTGTCGTTTATATGGAAACCGTTTTCATTATAAACTTCCTACTTATGAAAACTAAAATCAGAGGTTTGTTCTCCTTTACAATTATTATAATTAAATGTTCAAACATCAAAATCTCAGATTTTTATTATAAGTGCGTGCTTTTGAAAATTGTTTTTTAATCATATACGATATAAAATATAAAAATATTGGTAGAATCAATATTGAATAGAAAATGAATAATTAAAATATTTAATTTTTTAAATTAATTTATCTATTCAGAAGTGTTAAATATTTTAAGAAATTAAATTTCTTTAATCTAAAGATATATTATGTACTTTTATATTACTTTTTAGAGTGTCTCTTTCGAATAGTGAAAACAAGTGTAGATATTAGAATTTTAGTATAGATGTTGTTATAAAGTTATTCTTTCTATTGTCTTTTAGTTCATGATTTTTGGTTTAAATCTATTTTGATTTAAGTTGGTCAATGCTCCTTCACAACAACAGTGTCTACACAATTTTAGAATATTTTAGGAAAGTAGATCATAGGAAATGTACCATTAGTTCATATTGTCAACTTAGTGAATAGTAGGTCTTGTCCTTCATCAAAGCAAGCATAGTTGAGATATTTTGTATAACTATTGGTTTATGAAAAGATGCACTTAGCAATATATTGCAACGTATAAACCTAATAGGTTTGAAAATTTTGTGTTATTGGTCAAAGACAAATAGATTGGTATTAATAGTGGCCCTTGTTATTTTGATATAGTTTGACATTCATGGTGGGACTTATTCATCTTTAGTTATTAAAATTATAGTTTAGATGTTCTTATAGAGCTTCACTTTAGATTTTCCTTTTTGTTCATGATCTTATTATTATCTAACTATTTTAAAGAGCATTATTAAATGCTCCATCTAGATCAATAACACATACATAGTTTTAGGATTTGTCAAAATTCAAATTCATAGAAAAGTAACATTGGTTGACATTGTTAATTCAATGAATAGTAGGTTCCACACTTTTTCAAAACAATCATAATTGAGATAGTTTGTGAAAATATTGATTCATGAGAAGCTACACTTTCCAACATCTTGCAACTTATGAACCTTGTTATTTTAACAAGTTTATAATATTGTACTATTGGTCAAAGAAAAAATAAAAAAGTTATGACAATAGGAAGTCTATGCAAAAACAACATAGGTCTAGAACAAGTCTGAAATAATAGTCAAAATGACACAATTTTATATATAAATAAAGTGACTCTTTAACTTTAAATTCTAGAATATAAAAAAATTGTGTGAGCATGCACGAATGTTACTAAATCATGGCTTGGACCTCAGGTAGAAGAGTGTGATGGTTTAATTTACAAACAACATCATAGAGGAAATTTAGAATGAGCACTCAAGATACAAAATAAAAATCATGTACATTTTCTTGCATCCAACACTGAAATATATGGAGTCAAGTTTCTTGGAGTGTATCTAGGGCATTCACCCAAGCTAGCTCAGGGACTTGACACAAGTTAGGACAATTTTCTAGAAAACTCTTTAAAATAGAAAGTTTCTTTTGAGATAACCAAACATACATATCTAAGAGAAATAAGTTAAGAATAAATGTTTGGTGTAGCTTTCTAGACACATTTGACTAAATTAAATCTAGGAGAAGCTTACAATGTAATCCTTGTACTTGATGAAATTTTCTTAGGGCCCTTGGCGCCTGAAATTAACCTGGAATAAGAATTATTTAATGCGAGAATAAAATAATTTGCTGTTTGTGGCATTTTTTGAATTCTCGAATTAGAAAACTAATTTCCATTAAATAATCTTTTTTTTATAATCTTATTTTTTTAATAATTTTTTTTATAAATTTTTTTTTAATAATTTTTTTTTATAATCTTATTTTTAAAATTTTTTATAACACACGTTTTAATTTAAAAATATATAATTTAAAAATACATATTTATTTTAATTAAAAAACCAGCAACAAAAATGATAAGTTCAAAAATTAAAATTAGTAAGAATTTTTTTTTAATTATAATATTTTAATAAGTTAAAAATACATATTTTTCAAATTAACTTAAAAAATAAAAAATAATCTTTATTCCAATTTCACATTATGAGATTCAAATGTAGAATTGATAATTCCAGCTTTCGTTTTGAGGATTAATTAATCTGAGAATAGGTCCTTATTCTAGAATAGGCCTATATAAGTTAATTCCATGCACCAAATGGGCCCTTGCAAATATAGCATGCTCATTAACAATATATATTCAAAATTTTAAAGTTTCATTTTGGACGAGGATTGATTCCTTTTATTCCCAAGAAACCTCATAATAAATCTAAAATAGAAAAAAATAAATTCATTCTTATGAAATGAAATGAACTGTTAAGAAATTATTATGTCAGTGTCTAAAAATGCAACCAAGAAAATGGCTAATCAATTCAATTGGTTATAATAGAACATTGTAGAAAAAGTGAAAAATTTATTAAAAAAAACTTCAAGAAATATATAACTAATTTCAAAGACAATAAAGAGAATTTTGTACTTCCTTTTTATGAAATAGAAAATTTATTGGAAATAATCCAAAGTACTAAGCTAAATTTCTACAACATTATGGAACTAACTTGCAAGGATTTAGTGCATCCAAATTTTAATAACAATTGATAGACTCAAATAAATAAATAGAATTCATTAGTAAGACAGATACACTGCACCATTCAAATGAATATAGTCAAAGATGATAGACCTACAACATAAGTTGGGTATGATGAATGCACAAATGTGCTTGATATGGTAACATGTTACAGTAAATTTGAGATAGCATACAATCTAGGGAAAGTAAATTGACATGAGAAAGAATCCCATGTTTAGAATATTTATCTAAACCCATGACTTCCTATAACCAACATGAAAGCCTAAGACAAAAGATTACCAAGTGCATCTCCAACTTTGAAGGTTATATTGGCAACCCATTCTGTAATTTATGGTGGGATTTTCTAAGGTAAAATGTACCTACACTCAAAACTAAAGCAATCCAACTTACACAATCCATGTCGTAGAACACATTTCCAAATGGAATAGTCCACATAGAGGTGTCTCCCATTGTGGAGGGCAACCACCATGGATATAATAAAAAAACATTTCCCATGTTCTTAGAAAAATCATGATCCCAGGTTTACCCACTTCACAAAACATGTTCAATATACTTAAAACCCTAGTGAATGTGGTGCATCTTGAAGGTGGTGGCCATATCCCTTCACCAAATAAAATAGAGACTGGTGAGGTACTTTGTGCAAGGGTTATACACATTTTTGAAAAATTTGTTGTCTTTTTGTGTACTAAAACTAAAATGTTGGCATAATAAAACTTGTGTGTATGAAGGAAAAAATATAATTTTTTTAGTAACCAGTGAGTTTTAATCATTTTTTTAGGAATCCAACATGATAAAAATATGACATTTTTCAAACATATAATATCCCATCGACTAATAATTATCTAGAGCTCCACTTTATTCAAAAATTATTTTACATACTTTTTCATCATTTTGAACCCTTTCATTGGCATACTAATTAAGCAAGGGTTTATTTATTATGGAATCAACACTCTTTGTCACCATATTTGCATTCTATTGGATATTTTGTGCACCTTAAAACCATAGAAAATTTTCATTCATTTGGTTATTTTCCTTGTGGTAGTTATTGGTGTCTCACAATCATAGATATTTCTCCTATCAATAAGTGCATAGCTCTGCCTACCCAAAAATGTAGAGCTTCCTAAATTAGGTGAGTTTTTTAGAGTCACACTTAGAAGAAATATTTTTCTTTTGTAATGTTATAGAGTGGGAAGAGTCATAAGGGTTGTTGAGGGAGTTAATATAATTTATACACACCTTGTTCCTCTCTACCCTACCCAAGTCGCTAATATGTTTCTAAACACCATAGATTTAGGGTAAAAGCACTTGATTGATTGTTGCATTTTAGGATAACTCAAAACACTCAGCCCAGTTGGATTCGGTCGAGCCCTACTCAGATAATTCCAACATGGTCGAATAGATGTAGGTGCCACATGACACCGAATTGTGCCTACATGGCCTACTTGACTGGGTTGAGTGGTACTCGGCTGAGTAGGACTCCATCGAGTCCAAATAATATTATAAATAACAAAAAAGAGCATTAAGCCCCTCATTTTCACATTGAGGGGCTAAGAGAGAAGTATTGGATCTTCAGAGAAAACTCAATCGAGTTCCACGTGGGGGCCCCAATTTTTTTAAATTTTTTTTAGTGTTTTTCAAATTTTTCCTATATTTAAATGTAAAAAATGATTTTTTTTTTCACTTAACATTATAATATATTGGTTTTTTATTCATTTTTAACCAATAAATATTTTTAGGATATAAATTATTGATGTTTTTGATTGCAGGAAAAAAAAGGTTTTGGAGTGGACCCAAAACCCCGTACAATTAGAGATTAAAAGATAGTATTAATAAGCATGCTAAAGAGAAACAGGACTAGGACCCAATCTGCTAGAACCACAACCAGCAGAAAAAAGCCAAAAAACCAGTGTCATGCTCGAAAAGCGAGCAAAACACAACTATAATTCTTTTTAAAAAACCTACTAACCATCTACAAACAACCATACTATGCAACTAAGAAGTGAAACACTATTTGGCACAAGACCATATGTGCACGCAAAATGGTGTAGAGAGAAAATAGATGACTAGAAACATTGAAGTGTCTAGCAACACCCCAAGGGTCAAACCATACTAGGTTGACCATGTTTGACCAAGTTTGACCAAAAGTCAAACCTCATCAAATAGCTCCAAACAAACCTACAAGGCTCCCTAGACTACTAGCTTTGACTGACAGGCAAATCAAGATAGTTGACTAAAAGTCAACTAGAGTTGACCAAAAGTTAACCATCATCGAAATATGCACAACCAAGCTAAAATGAAACAAAATGCATCTATGAATACTTGGGCACACAAAATGAGGCATTTGACCAAGATTTGACTGAGGGTTGACCAAAAAGTCAACTATACCCAAAATATGCCCTACATGGTTTTACTAGGGTTAAATCATGCCAGGGTAAGGTTTATGCATGCATACTGAGGTGACATCCAAGGTTCAACTATGGTTGACCAAAAAGTCAACCATGCAATAAGACAACCAACAAGTCTGATAAGGTCCAATTGATTAGAGACTTGATCACAAGGGTCAATCCAGAGAAGGTTGACCAAGTTTGACCAAAAGTCAAACTTCATCGAACAACTTCCAAACTATCTTATAGGGTTTCCTAAATTGCATGCTTCAACTAGCACACAAATCGAGATAGTTGACTAAAGTCAACCAAAATGACCAAAAAGTCAACCATGCATCGAACAATGTGCAACAAAGTTAAAAAGGTTCAAAACTTAACGAGAAATACTTGGGCACACAAACTGAGGCATTTAGCTTAGGTTTGACTAAGGGTTGACCAAAAGTCAATTGTGCCCAAATATGACAAACGATGATATCCTAAGGTTTAAAACATAACATAGACTATTTGTGCATGCAAACTGAGGCAAATGCCCTAGGTTTGACCAAGGGTTCACCAAAATGTCAACTATACACAAAATGGTCAACATGACCATTAAGGTCAAATTGACTTGAGGCTTGACCAAAGGAAGAAGAAATAAAACCCTAAGATGACTATAACGTTCCCTAGCTGAAAAGTTAGACTTATACTAAAAGTTTGATATTTTAATTAATTAACTCCAAATATAAAATTTATCTTATTTACATAGTTACAAAGTATTGAGAAATAAATCTAATGTGACACATTGAAATCTGAACATTACGATATTTTTAATCTAATACATTTAGGCCAATGTTTTAAAAATAATAAGCTAAAATAAGTTATTTTACAGATTTAACCCAATTTAACATTGAAACATCTATAATGAATAAGGAGTTACTAATTCTAATTTAAACTTAAATAAAAATGAATTTAATTCTAAAACAAAATCTATCTAAAAATAAGTTTAAGTTCCATATAATGACTTAGACTTTATAAAATACAATTCAATCTTTATAAAAATTCAATTTATCTAATATACTTGAAACACCAAAATACTTAATAATCATAACACCCTTATTATATGCTTCTTCTTTTTTTATAATTGCTGGTGCAAATTTAATTTCCTGAATTTCAAAACAGCAAGTATGTAGATAAATTATTTTTAAAATTAAATTACATAATTGCATTCATATTAAGTGGCTAAACAACTTGTAGGAATTGAAATTTCGATTTAGGCCTTTTTATTTTTTGAATAATTTTCAAGAAATTTTCTAAGTACAAAATATAAATTTAAAATAACATTTCACAATGTAACATTCTAATTAATTTATTTAAATTATCATAATACAAGCAAGATTATTATAATTCAATACAATTCAATTTGAATATACCTTATAATACTATAAGCCATAATATGCATAATGATGCCATAGACGATCATGGAGTTTGTCCAACTAAAATGACATTTAAATCTCCAAATTGCTTCATAATCCATTAAACCCAAAATCTAATCTGTAATTTCATTTCTAATACATTAAATAACAATAAAATTTACAAATTTAGAATGTATGATTTACAAGGAAATCCCTGATTTCTAAATTTCAAACATAACTTGAAATGCAAAGTTACAACAAATTTTTACAATTTTGAATTTCAAACTCAATAATATTACCAGCTCCTATATCCAGCTGGGTACCTGATAGAGTGAGGTTGACCACGGAGGCTCACCTCCCAACCTAGGAAATTTCATGGCCACCCCCAAGCTAGGGGATCCTGTTTGGAATGGGATACAAGAAGACCCTCAAACATGAAGAAAACAAGCAAGACACAAAGACATACAAATGATATTCCCAACAGGGTTTTACAAGAGGAAGACCTCCAAGAGGCCTTCCTGAAACAGGGTAGAGGTGGACTACCAGGAGGAGAAGCCGTGACATAATACAAATATCCCAAGCCACACATGGACTTGGGAAGACCATCTCCAAGAGATATGGTCTAACTCTCCTTATGCCCCCCTAGGTGCCCGTAGGCCATGCTTGGCATCATGGGTATCGTGGAACCCCATGTTTTATCCCTCCACAAATGGGAGACTCTACACTTCCTGGGTCTTCTTCCCACTACCCCCTTCAAGGTTACTCCACCCTCCCTAGGGTGAGTAAGCCTTGAAGAATCTCATCCCCAAAATGCAATTATGAATTTAAAACAACATTTAAAAAAAATATAAATTCTAAAACATGAACCATAAAAAGCCATGGACTCCATTAATGGAGCTCCACGTTCAAACACAAGCATGAAAGAAAAAAGATAACACAAGGGCCAACCTTACTCCAAGAAAGGGTTGAAAATATGAATTCTTCAAACTCCTTCCAAGCTATCCTTTTCCTAAGCTCCTTCCACAGTGAATGGTCTCCAAATCTAGAGAGTGGGTGAACAACTAAACCCTTCTCCAAGCTTTCCCTATATAGGCCAAACTCCAAAAATCTAGGAGCTAATTAGAAGAGAGGAAGAAACTTCCATTCCCTTCTTCCCACTTGCCTTCCTTCACCATAAATAGAGTTGAAAGAAAATTTGGGAAGAAGAGAGAGGTTAACGAAAACTTCACAACTTTTCAAATCCGCCCAACTTTGAAATATTGACTTTAGGGGAGTCATAAATGAGTTTTAGAGGAAAATGATTGATTAAACTAATTGCTAAGATCTCTTGTGAAAATGCTTATTGGGTTGAAGGATTGAATTATAATCTGTTAAGTGTTGCTCAGCTCAACAGAATTGGTTACCAAGTGAAATTTTATCACAAGAAAGGTAAGATATTTGATACTATTGGTGAACTGATTGGAAGTGGTGAGCAGACTAGAGGTAATTTGTTCTATCTTGACCTATCTGAAGAAATATGTATGTTTGCACAGCTTGATGACATTTGGCTATGGCATAAGAGGCTATGTCATGTTAACTTTGACAATCATGTAGAGATAAGTAAGAAGAAGAAAGTAAGAGGCCTACCTAGATTGAAGAAACCTGAGAATGTAATGTGCAAAGAATGCCAGTTAGGAAAAATGACTAAGTCAAGTTTCAAGAGCAAATCCTTTATTGTGGAGCTATATATTTTATCTTGTTTGTTGATGATTATACCAGGATGATGCATGTAATGTTTCTAAAAGAAAAATCTGATGCTTTTCAAATTTTCAAGTGGTATTTGGCTAAGGTTGAGAAGGAGACAGGTAGGAACCTGAAATGTCTTAGATCTGAATGTGGTGGAGAATTTACATCAAATGAATTTAATCTATTTTGCAATGATAGAGGAATCAAAAAATAGATGTCTGCACCTAGAACGCCTCCACAGAATGGTATAGCAGAAAGAAGAAACAAATCTATTTTAGACTGTACTAGGACATTATTGATTGAAAAGAATGTGGCACAAAAATATTGGAAAGAAACTATAAGTGTATCTGTTTACACTCTTAATCAGGTACAGATCAAGAAAGGTACAAATCTGACACCCTATGAATTATGGTATGGGCATGCACCAAGTGTTAAATACTTTAGAATATTTGGAAGCAAGTGTTACATATTGAAAGACAATAGGAATGGAAAGTTTGATGCTAAGAGTGATGAAGGCATATTCCTAGGCTACTCCACAAAAAGTAAAGCTTATAAGTGTTTGAACTCTAACACTAACAAAATTGTGAAAAGTGTGAATGTAAAAATTGATGAGTATGTAGAAAGAAATGAGGCTGATAGCAAAAGAGAACCAGAAGATTATAGATCCTTTGTGTACATTGAGGAAATAGAAGAGGCAGGGAATAGACCTGCATTTGATGCCGAGTCTCGGGCAAGCAATGCTGAGAGATAGATAGATGATGTTGAGCATCAGGAAAATAGTGCCGAGAGAGAACAAGAACATGCCAAGCTACAAGACAATGCTGCCGAGGATCAAGAAGAGGTTGCCGAGCATTCAGAAGCTGAATCTAACAATCTTGTTGAGGAATTTGATGAAATAGAAGAGAAAAATGCTGAACATGTTTTGGAAAAATATGTAAGAACACACCACAAGCTTGAATAGATAATTGGAGACAAAGACACTGGAATTTAGACCAGAAGTAAGACAAAAGATCCAACATGCTTACTATGTGAATTTGAACCTAAGACAACTAAAGAGGCATTAGAAAATGAAGACTGGATACAAGCAATGAATGAAGAGATTGACTAGATTGAGAAGAATGAAACTTGGACTCTAGTGCCGAGACCTGCAAATAAGACTGTTATAGGAACAAAGTGGGTATTTTGAAACAAGTTGAATGAAAAAGGTGAAATCACTAGGAAAAAAGCTAGACTAGTATGCAAAGGCCACACACAAGAAGAAGGAATTGATTATGGGGAGACATTTTCCCCTGTAGCTAGATTGGAAGGAGTAAGAACTCTACTTGCATATGCTACTTATAATGATTTCAAGGTATATCAAATGGATGTCAAGTCTGCATTTTTAAATGGTATACTGGAAGAAGAAGTTTACATAGAATAGCGAGAAGGTTTTATTGATCCAAACAGAAGACATATGGTATGCAAACTGAAGAAAGCTTTATATGGATTGAAACAAGCTCCCAGAGCGTGGTATGAGCGGTTGCATAATTACCTGATACAGATTGGATTTTTCAGGACAAATGACACAAGCAATCTGTATATGAAAGATGAAGAAGGTAGAGGTATTTTTTTGGCCAAAATTTTTGTTGATGACATTATTTTTGGTGGACAAGATGAATTGTGTAAAAGTCTTTCACATGAAATGCAAACTGAATTTGAGATGAGTATGTTTGGTGAGATCAAATTCTTTGTTGGTTTACAAGTATATTAGATGAAGAAAGGAATTTTCATTACACAGTCTAAGTATGTTAATGAAATACTAATTTTTTTTTGGAATGGAAGATGCTAGACCAGTAGGAACTCCTATGGTTACTGGACAAAAGTTATTAAAGAATGATGATGCTGTAGAAGTTAACCAGACTTTGTAAAGATCCATGATTGAAAAATTGTAGTATGTTGTACATAGTAGACCTAATATTGCACTATCTGTTGGGATTGTGGCAAGATTCTCTGCCAATCCTAAGGAAACACACATGGTGGCGGTGAAAAGAATCATGATATACTTGAAAGGAACTGCTGACTATGGGTTATACTACAAGAAGGATGACAAATTTGAACTTAGAGTATATACTGATGTTGATTGGGCAGGAAATATAGATGACAGAAAGAGCACTAGTGGTGGAGCTTTCTTTCTTGGACAGAGATTAGTCTCCTAGACAAGAAAGAAACAAAATTGCATTTCCCAATCTACGGCTGAAGCCGAGTATGTTGCTGCTGTAGTAAACTATTCAAATTTGATATGGATAAAATAGTTGTTGATAGGCACGAAAGAAAAAATCACTAAACCTGTTGTTATTTTCTGTGACAACACAAGTGCTATAAATATTTCTAAGAATCCAGTGATGCACACTAAGACCAAGCACATAGAAATCAAGTATCAGTATTTGAGAGAATTGGTACAAGACAAGGAAGTCCGAATGGAATATGTAAATACAAAAGAACAATTGGTAGACATATTCACTAAAGCTTGACCTAAAGAAGCACATGAGTACCTGAGAAGTCAATTAGGGGTTCTTCCCCTAAGTATGGCTGCCTAGTCAAGCTAGGAGCATTGCATCAAATATGCTACAATAGAACATTTGACACATTGATGCAGAAGATTGTCACACTTTAGGACTGTCCTAGAGCTGTGAAGAAGAAACAAAGATAACAAATTAGTCATAAGAAAGATGACAGAGGGAGAAACATTATTCTGAAAAGATATATCTACATCTGTTGGATGTATATTTGAGTTGGTGCTTTGGCATTTTTTTCAAAGAGGGAGATTGAACTAAAATGATACCATAACACGACACTGAAAGAAAGGGATATTGAACTGAAATGAAAGATCAGGATAGAGGGAGATCCAGATACTTCTAACAGTCACAGAAGTGAGATTTACTAATTCTAAATCAGAATGAAGCTAAGGATATTATAAATTTTCTTTGATGGACAGATAAGTTTTTGGATCAGTTGGTAATCCATGTGTTATTCAGGTGATATCATATGGTGTTACCATCAATGCCAAAGAAGGAGATTGTTGGAAATTGCAATTGAAGCAATTATTGTATTGTCATTGATGTCAAACCTTAACTAGTAAGACTGTTGCTACTTAGGAAAGTACTATATCTATTGTGAGAAGGGAAAAAGGTTGGTAACAATAGCACCTAAGGAAAGGTTGAGTTATTTTGATACTGCAAAGTGTACTTGATTATGTTGCATAATGATGAGACAATGTATTATTTATCCTAGTAAGTTTGAAGACCAAACTGATAGGCTTAACCGAGCAAAAATGAAGAAATTATGTTTAAGCCGAGTTATGACAGAGTCGACCGAGTTAGTGGATGCCGAGAAAAAATATAGTGTCGACTGAGTATCAGTAAATTGTCGAGGAGGACAGTATATGACAAGGAAACAATTTTAGTAGTGACCAAGTGTTTCACATAGTGAACGAGTGGATGATCACAGTATTGACCGAGCATCGACAATTTTATATTTGAAGAGAATTCTTTTTGGGGATGACATTGTTTGAATTCTTGGATTATGTAAAATGTGTTGACTTTATTTATTGATTGTATGGAAGCATTTAATGCTTTGCAAAATGTTTTATTGTAAATCTTTATGAGATTTGAGATGATTCTAGAAGAGGAGATGAAGAACATGAAGCAGGTAGATTCAATGAATCTGACCTAACCCTAAGATCTACGAAGGAGATTAAGCGGTAAAAGATAAGTTAACCTAACAGAGGAAAGTATTAAGGGGACTGAAGCATTAGGTATGTGTATGCATTGGTGAAGGAGATGCTAGAAGAACAGTAAAGTTTTATTAACTGTATAAGCAAAAAGGCTGAAGGAAAAAGTGTGGTGATTGCTTGAAGGAAAGTTCTGAGCAGATCAAAAGTGGAGATGGCAAAGTTTCAAAGTCAATAAACCAGCATTTGTGTACTGAATTGGATCTAATATTTGCAAAGTGAGTTGTATGTTTTCATATCAATACTACTACTACTTTCTAACCATTGTAATAGTCAAAATCCTTTTAATAGAGGTTGACCTAATAGTCATATGTTAAATCCTTTGAACAAGGTTGCATTCTAATGGAGTGTATGTAAGTCCTTTGACCAGGCTCACTTTTAACAAGGTGATTGAAATCCTTTAATCGGGTCACACTTGACAGTGTGTATTGTAACCTTTGATAGGGTTGGCTTTTAATCGAGCTCACTTCAGAAGAGTGAAAATAATAGTAGCATGTTACAAAGTGGTTTTTCCCATATTGGGTTTCCACTATAAATCTTGGTGTCAAAACTTGTGTGAATTTTTTGGTTTGAACATTTCTATGTTTTACAAGTTAGATACAGATGGGTAGTGGACTGCTAAGTTATATGTTTCTATTATTGAATCAGTGATGACCGAGTTTGATTTGGTTGCTTGATCTGATTTTGAAAAAGTTTTGAAGTTATTTTTATACATCAGGACCTGAGAACAACTGATTCACCCCCCCTCTCTATTGTTCTAAATCATATTAACACTTAATGGGCTGAAAAAGACCCCTAACCTCTAAGGTATCAACCTAGGTAGCTAAAATTAACCCTAGTTAACCTGTGGGAGCCGAAATGGCCCTCCTAAACTCCACCTAAAGTTTACACATGGATTTAAGGTCTTGGTTGACTATCTAGAAACTCCCCAACCCAAGGTAAGTTGATTCTACCCTAAGGTAATACTCTAGTCAAACCCTTAACCCAACTAATTACAAATTACTAACCATGTGAACACATATGCTACAATTTGCCAAATTTGGTACATTTAATTTAAAACAATGACATGGCTAATTCACAATTACATTTACTAAATTAAATACATGCATGCAAACCACATTCATGAAATAAAAGACTATACAATGAGGTCCACATTTCTTTTGCAGAGAGGACCTTGGAATGCATGGTCTAAACATAGGTTCCAATACTAGATCCCCACATTTAGATCCATGGTCAACTTATCCTACACACTCATTGCACACATCAGTAGGTCCAATCAACATGATATAAATATAATACATCATCAATATTGCATGGTTTAAAAACTATGTCTGTAAATAAATCAACTAAGTATAACTTCAGTTTCCTAAACAATCTTTCCATCACAATAGTTTTTAAACATCATAAAACATCATATGTGACATAATCATAACTCAAATTGAATCAAAACATATAGTATCTCGAGTGTACCCTGATCACATAATAAAATATTGAACATATAACTTAGGATTCAACAGATCCTCAAATACACAGGTGTCCCAAATAGTCTAGTATGTTTGTGAAATAAGTACTAAAAGCATGGAAAACAAAGCAGTATAAATGTGACTGTCTAGTAGGTCTCACAAACAGACACCAGCTAAAAACCCAAAACCAAAGAAACACCACAAAAGGCTAGCACCAGGAGCCCAGAGGGCTAAGAAAACTCCTTATGAGTGTCGTCTACTTCCTTCTTCACCTCTGAGATCTTTTTTATAGAAGCATTAAAGTCGTAAAGCTCCTGGATCCTATCTTGGATCTTTTTTCTTTTAGCCGACGGAGTGCATTTCCCTAGACCCTCATCTCCCACATTCTGATTATCCTCCTCAGGTTTCTTGCTGGGGGAACCAGCATTCAACTCTGCTTTGATGGACAGAAAACAATCCATGGCCGAACCCAATAACATATTATTATCCTGCATATGTTTCTTCATGGCATTCTCCAGATTATCCACTCTAACTTGTAGATCTTGCACCTTCTTATTCCTTTCATTGTCCAAGTTGACAGGACCAGGCTCCAAAAAATCCTCTAGGGAGTCAACCTTAGTAGAAATAGAAGAACATTTTAAATTCAAATTTTTTATTTCTTGAAAAACACATTTCAACAAACAAAATGAGTACATAGAGGCTGCCTTCATAGTCTAAAGAACCCCAAATGGAGGGTCAATTTTGTCATCCATATCTTCTTTGAGTAATTGGATATTCCATTCTTGCATATCAATAGTTTTGGCAAAGGCAATGTTCCAAGAAGAGGAAGGAACATTATCTTTCTCTGCAGCAAAGGGATCCTTCTCCGCAACAGGGACATCCTTTTGCATGTCCAAGTTGACCTCCATGACAACTTCCAGTTTTGGGGAGATGGGCACATCATGTTCTTCGGAACTATCATACTCCACAAAAATGGGGACCGGCTGGCCGCCCTCATCCTCCTCTTTCTTGTCATCATCATTGTTATTCTTGACCACAGGAGTGTTCCCCGCCTCTGTAGTACTAGCAGCCTCCTCCTCCATGTTCTCATAATCCCCTAAGGCTAAATTTGACACAGAAATTGATGAATCACTTTCCTCCTCAGTTGAGTTAGCCATATCCTCATAACCTTCAGCACTATCAGCAGTAGAGTTAGTATCCATACCAACATCCTTTTCATTTTTTAATTTTTTCCCAAAAGGAGGCTCCTCTTTAACAACCGTCTCCGTCATACATTTCTTAGCTGACCCAAAGGTTTTGGGTGAAGAAATGATAGGGCTTGACATGGCCTTCCACTTAATATGTTCAACAATGAGGAGAATAAGACCCTCATGCAGGATGAGTTTATTCTCTTCCCTTCTATGCACAAAAATACTAAGGTGGAGGGACTAAAGAATATAAAAAGGCAGGGACACCCTAATCTTGTGACGGAAATGACAGAGCAACACAAAATGGTAAGAATGGGCATGTTTGTACCTACCATCAAGGGTGATGTATTCCATCATCACCATCATAACCATCACCTAGATTTCCTTGAAGGCAACAACATCACAGTAGCCATTGGAATCTTTCACAAAACTCTGCACTTCAGCCTTGCATTTAGGGAAACGTTGAAATGCCTTTTGCAAAAATTTCTTATCTCTGTAAAATTTGATGCCCTTGAGGCTCAGCCCAAACACCTCCATAATTAGTTCTTGTGTAATGTTCACAGTGAGACCAGTGAGAGTAGCTACCCCATCTTTCCATGACTCAACAAACACTTTCGTGGCACTATCTTTAGACCCATGCAAATGTTCCATATAGGTCGTTAGGCTGCCCTTTCTGAGTTTTTCCTAGACTTCTGGCATGTTTTTCCATTTCAAACAATCCTTCAGCTCCCTTTGATTAAGCCTGCCACCCATGATATCAAAGAGAGTAATCACAGTAGTATTAGCAGAGAATAGCCAAATGTAGAAAAAAGGGGCAACTTTAAGATACCTAGCAAATAACTCATGTCTACATTCAATAATCTCGGGAAAGACACCACTTTCCATAATCATATTAACCTATTTCTCTAAAATGTGTCTTATCATCATAATTTCTTGAGATACTCCCAATCCACCCTTTTGCTTTGAGACCTGTCAAAAGCCAACTTGGCTTTCAGATTAACGGTGAGATTGCTACTTCCATGACAGATCATAATGTCCTTGGCTTTAACTACAAAGTTGGCCAGCTCATCAGTAGTACCATTCACTTCCTGGTAAGCATGAGAAATAATGAATTGCTTAAAAGACTTAATTATTATTTGGGCTTCCTCGATAATCACCTTAATGGACCATGATGGTTTAGTGATATCATTGATGCACTTTAAAATATTCATTGAATCGCCTTTAATCCACACGTTCTGAGCCATCTCTTTCTTAATAATTTTAAGGGTTTGGAGAATAGCTATAGCTTCTGCAATGTGATTGGTTTGTACCCCAATCGGCATTGCCATGGCAATGAGATAATTCACCATGTCATCTCTAACTAGTCCACCACAACCTGCTGGGCCCGGGTTGCCCTTCATAGCACCGTCAAAGTTAATTTTAATCCAACCAGGCCATGGAGAAAGCTAGATGGCATTCTCCCTTTTAGTAGGGGTATTTTTTATGGACCCAACACTAAAAACACTAGCATTAAACTAGTTAATGAATTGTAGTTCTCCTTGAGGTTTCTCTTAATCTTTTCAACAATCACCACTGGCCGGAGCTCAATATTCCTGAAAACTCTATCATTGTGTTCTCTCCATAATCTCCATATGACATGAGGAGCTATAAGATTCCACAAATTCTTATCCATGGGAACCTCTACATTTCTCCATTTGAGTACAAAAATTCTCCATGTTGTTAGGAAAGAACTAGTTAATCTGCCAGCACTATAAAGTAAGACACCAAACCTCCCAAGAAAAGTTGTAGTCAATGGAAAGATGGAAGACCGAATCTTCATCCTTTTTACACAAAAAAAATTTATTACTCAGAATCATGGAGGTTTTCAATGGTAAGGACTTTATTTTGCGAGACCAGCCAAAAGAAAATGTTAATTTTAGGAATTAATCTTTTGTCCCAAACCTGAGCCCAAAAGTGAAGAGGATCTGGCTGCTTCAATAATATCTCTGAGGCTGAGGCCATAATGAAGAAGTCTAAAGGAAGGATACCCCAGATCAACTCATCTTCTCTAGACAACTTAACCTTCCAAATCTTCAGATCCAACATCAAATGGCTTAGCATTTCATCCAATAAAGAAAGATCAATCCACGATCCATTCCTCCAATAGTCCTTGACCCAAGAACCAAATCTCTGAATACAAGAATAAATGAAAGGTTGAAAAGTAGGGATAGAGCTAAGGGGGGAATATTTGAGCCAGTAGTTATCCTAGAACCTAATTCTTTGACCATTGCCAAGATACCATTCAGCCCCTTTAAAAGCCAACTCCTTATCATTCTGGATACAGTTCCAAATGGCTGAGCCCTGCACTTTCAGATCCATTTTCCAAAATTGAGAGATGTGGGAAAAGGAAAATAGATACTTATTATGAATAATTTCATTCCATTCCCTCTTTTCCCCAAAATTCCTCCAAGTTTGTTTAGCCAGAAGCGCCATATTGGTCACTCTTAGAGGGTGGATACCCAACCCCCCCCCCCCCCACTTTTTAGGAGTGCAAACCTTGTCCCAAGCCACTAGAGCTAGTCTCCTTTTTTCTTCAACTCCAGTCCACAGAAATTTTCTCTGAATTCTTTCAATAATGTTTGCATATTTTCTTGGAATCTTAAAATGACTAAGGGCATAAATGGGGAGGCTCTACAGAGAGTTCTTCAAGTGCTAAATTTTACCAGCTTGACTAAGCAGTGCACCTTTCCAACCAACAAGCTTCATGTTGAATATGTCCTCTATACCTACCCAAAAAGAATTAGGGGGTTTGAGACCTAGAGGGAGGCCAAGATAGGTAGCAAGAAATAGATCAATTCTACATCCAATGATTCTATCAATTTTGTTCTACCTATACACAGAAGTATTGATAAAAAATAAAGAGATCTTATCCCAGTTGACAATTTGACCAGAGCCTAAGGAGTAAATGGATAGAGCATGTTTGATAACCCTTGCCTCCTAAATAGAAGAATACCCTATGATGATAGTGTCATCCACAAATTGTTCATGAGAACAAGGTCTAGAGACTGAAGAGGGTGATAAACCCTTGAAAGAACCAATGGACTAAATGCTGGAGATAGTGCGCAAGACATTCTATCATAATAGCAAAAAGGATAGGAGACAAAGGATCTCCTTGCTGAAGCCCCCTAGAAGGTTTGAATAATCTAGAGGGGGGTCCATTAACCATAATAGCAGTAGTAGAAGTGTTGATAAGCTGGAAAATCAACTTGAGGAGATTGTCACAAAAACCAAAATATCCCAACAGCTTAATCAAAAAATCCCAATCCACCTGATCATAAGCATTTGAAAGATCAAGTTTCAATAGAAAACTAGAGTTAATAGAAACTTGATTGGAATGAATAACTTCATGAACCTTCATAATCGAATCTAGGATCCACCTGCCAAGAAAAAACCTGGTTTGCTGAGGAGAAATGATCTGAGGAAGAATAGCCAACAATCTAGAGGTAATAACTTTGGATAAAATCTTGTACACAGAGTTACACATACTAATCAGTCTGAAGGAATCCACCAAATCAGCATTAGGCTTCTTAGGAATTAGAACAATGAAAGTCACATTAATCTCTTTCAGCAAAGATCTTGAGCCAAAGAATTCTTTAACCACATTACAGATGTCCTTACCAATAATATGCCATAATTTGTGAAAAAATAGCATGGGAAACCCATCCGAACCTCAGGATTTATCACTTTCAAAAGAAAAAATAGCAGACTTGACTTCTTCTGAAGAAGGGATAGCAGTTAAAGCTTTGTTGGTAGCGTAATCAACAATGGCAAGAATGGAATCAAGGAGAACATCTTGATTCTCCAAATGAAGATTCAAGTCTTTAGATAAAAGAGAGGAGAAGAAATCAATCATAGCCATAGAAATATCCTTATCATTAATTACCTCCCATGCCGCCACTTTGAGTTTGGAAATCCTATTAGAAGCTCTGTGTTTAGAGGCTGACATATGAAAGAATCTGGTATTCTTGTCCCCCTCTTTAAGACAGATCGATGTAGATCTTTGTCTCCAATAATCTTCCTCCTTAGCGATAATGTTATGAGTCTTGACAAGGATACTCTCCTCCTTATCCTCGAGATCTTGGCTAGTCATCCCATAATGTTGAATGGTATCCTGAATATTGTCAAGCTCCCTTTTTAGCAAAAGTTTAGATTTAAAAATATCACCAAAAGCATCTTTTCTCCAAGACTTTACATTCTATTTAACAATTTGAAGTTTTTCAACCACCCTAAACATTGTCGTTCCTTGAATAGTGATAGTCCACTAGCATTTGATTTTCTATTCAAGATCCAGGTGATCAATCCACATTTTTTTGAATCTAAAAGGCGGATTTCCCTTAGCCAAAAGTGGGTCAATGCTAAAACATATAGGGAAGTGATCGGAGCCGATCTTCATAAGTGAAGAAAAACAACCAAAGCTTTTGAGCTAGCACCCAGAAATCAATGCACAGTCCAGCCTAACTTAGATGAGGTCCTGACCAATTCTTCTATTCGACCAAGTGTAGTTGGCCCCTTGAAGCTCCAAATCAAAAAGGGCTTGGTTATTGACAAATTCCATAAGCTCCACTCTACCATCAAGTTGGCTCTGATTATCCACTCCACCAAACTTTTCATTTTATTTCAAAGGACAATTGAAGTCACCAATAACCAACTAGGGAAGTTTTTGGAAAGACATTATTTGGTTTTCAACCCTTTTCCAAAACTAGAATCTTCTAGCTTTAGAGTTGGGGGCATAGATAGTAGTAGAAACTCATTCAAAATCTAACTTAACATGAACAATGTTAATACTTAAGCAATTCAGATTCTCCATAATCAAAGTCCCCCTAATATGATTCTGATTCCAAAAAATAGCAACCCCTCCTGAAGACCCTTTAGAGCTTGAGCCCACCACACCACCATTTTTAGATATTCTATTTTTTTCAACTTTATCTTTCCCCATCTTAGTTTCTTGAACAAAAATGATATCAGTTTTATGGTCTCTTACCAAATTCCTGAAAATGTCTTGCTTATGAGGGGCATTCAGCCCTCTTATGTTCCACAAGATGAAATTCATTTCTTCACTAGAGTATAGACTCCCTGGATGGTCAGCTGCTTTCCATCCACAATGTCCTTCTTACTTTCTCTTTCTATGATCTCTTTGTTAGAACTTCTTCCTTGGGTTTTTTTTCTAAGAACCAACATCCGCTTTAAGACCCTTTGTTCCCTAATCAACTTTACTTCTTGTCATGACACCCTTGGATCCATGGGTGATAAGAATATTCTCCTTTTTTTTCCCTCCCCTTTTGAACCATCTAGGGTCCCTCATTTCAATCTTGTGAGAGATCTTCACCAGTAGCAAGATCTTCATCATTACCACCCGATAGGGTGTTAGGAACCAAAGAAGAATCATCAGCATCAGATTTTAAATCCTCAACAAGAACTCTATCTTTCAGAGAGAAACTCTGAGAGTCATTAGTAGTATTTCCCAAAATAGGGACCAACACCACCATAGGAACAGACTCATCACCAAGATTACAGGGAGGGGTTGACTCCAAGATGGGGTTGACAAGAGAATCATAAACATGAGACACAAAATTGATAGGGGTGTATGCACCCTAAAATGGTCACCTAGACTTTGGGCCCCATTTCTGCAATTTATCAAATCCTTGAATCAATATTTTCAAATATCAACATTTTTTAAATATATCAATTTCCTTGATCAAATCATAATCAATTCAATATTGCCTAAGGTTTGAGCCTTATTTAATTTAAAAGAGAAAAAAATAAAAATCTTATTTAATTAAGAGAACATGCTCCTTTTAATTAATTAAAAATCTCTTTTAATTAAATAATAAAATCATTTTATCCTAAGCTTTTATTTAATTAAAAGGAATTTTCTCCCCTTTTATTTAAATAAAAAATCTCCACTTTTCTTCTTATCCTATGTTGCACAAATAAAGCATTTAATTCTTATTTATAAAGAAAAATAAAATAAAAAATAAAAGAAAGTACTTTTTGTTTCACATGGACACAAAGTAAATGCTCAACATAAAGTAAATGCTTCTAATTTTCTTATTGGAGGATATTTGTGCACAAGGATCAAGCTTCTATTTTTCTCCATCGTTGATTAAGTTTTTTGCCTCTTAATCTCGATCGTCCATTGATTTCTCATTCTCTATAAAAGAAGAGCTCTCTTCTTCATTTTGCATACACTTGAATTTTATGCTATTGTTATGCTATAGGTTTTCTAAGTCATCTTCAAGCTTTTGGAGACATTCTTGCATCAAGTTTTGAAGATTTGGAGCATCATTGACATTCATTTTGCATCTACATCACATCCTAACTTACATCATAGTTGCATTATCATGGTATCATTTCCTTTCATGTTTTCATTTGGATGAGATATTGACATTGTTGCCCTTGTCTTCATTGTGAATCTCTCATTGTGTGGTTGGCTAGCAAGGTCATGAGTTTATAGCTCTAGTTGAGAGCAATTTTACAAATCTTGCAACTCCATGCATAAAGAGCTATGGATCGATTTGTGAGAGCTCATTCTTGAGTTTTCTTGCATGTAAGGATTCATAGAAGTGTGGTCACATTTTCACCATATATTTTTGGCACCCACCATGGGGCAACCCACCTCTTACATGCTGGTTTTGATTATTTTTAGAGCTAACCCTTGTGCAGATTTGTTTGGAGATGAAAAACCTTAGATTTGAAAGATTTGATCATATCTCCCAAAAGACTTGGTGTTTTGGTCTGAAATGTTTTTTTCAGGTTGGCGACATATCAGAGAAGCCCAAAAAAAAATTTAAAATTTTTGGAGGTGATTTCTATTTTTTATAATTTTTTCTTGATTTTTCATTAAAAAATCAATTTTTAGTGCAAATCAGTGTATTTTTTGGAAATTTTTACATTTCTGAAAAGGTTTTGGAATTCTATAGGGGTTCTATTCATTGTGTTTTTAATTTAGAAATCATATCATAGCTCATTTGGTCAATTTATAAAAACTGGTCTATTTTGGTAAAATGGGTCTCTAAGGCACAAATGAAGAGATTTTTCTAAAATTTTTACAGTTTTGGAAAGCTCTCTATTTTTTGATAGAGGTCTCTTTTTTGTATTTTGGGTTTAGGGTCTGAATTCATGTGGTAAAAATCAAATCTTGTTGACTGGGTCAAATGCAAAAATAAAATAAAATTTGTGATGGGTATGCGCTTATTTTTCATTGTTCATTGCATGATATGAGTTATCATTTGGATTATTTGCTGGTTATCATTGCTCCTAACAATTGATTTTCAGATCTAACCCTAGGGTTTTCTTAAGTTGGATATACATTGCATATCTTGTTTGCTTGTTTTCTTGTCTTGTTCATTTGAAGGTGCTCTTGCTTTCATGGAAAATGCTTAAAACAAAGCGTTGGACTTGAGGTATTTTGTTACAACTCTACAACATTTGGATCTTGGGATTAAAATTAAACCTCTCATGTGTTTGGCTTGAGTGTTTACATGCTTTCATAGAACACATTTCAATTGATGCTCTTAATGGGAAATGAAAGAACATAGATTTGTTTTTCCAAGTTTGTGTAAGTGAATGCTTGTGTTTAAACCTTAAGTAATTCTTGGTTTCAATATCAAATATCTCATTGAGTGATTGAGGGCATGGATTCATTCCTTGTTTACATAGGGAGTTAAATGCACCACTTTGTGGACTCACTCTATGTTTTCTTGGAAAGTTAAATATTCCATTGATTCAACCCTTTGTCATTTGTGAGTAGTATTGATAAGAAACTTTAGATTACTTGTGATTGATCTAGATTGCTATCTTGGGTTATTAGACTCGCTAATCTACCAGCCCCTCATTTTTGCCCCGTGGTTGCAAGATCAGCACCACATTAAAGGGGAGGGGTCTACAGGAAAGAAGCGTTAATTGCTCCACTAGGCAACCCTTTTGTGCTTTTTGGAACTCACTTGTTTTCTAAGGTGTGGAATCACTTTGAGTTGACGTGAGGAGTTAAATGTTCCAATTTTGGGCTCACTTTGAGTTGGTGTGAAGAGTTAAATGTTCCACTTTTGGACTCACTTTGAGTTGGTGTGAAGGGTTAAGTGTTCCACTTTTTGGACTCGCTTCACATTATCTAAAGGGTTAAATATTCCACTTTTGGACTCACTTCACATTCACTTGAAGGGTTAAATGTCCCACTTTTGGACTCACTTCACATTTACTTGAAGAGTTAAGTGTTCCACCTTTAGTGGTCTAAATACTTTTGATAGTGAATTACTTAGTTTTTATTTCTAGAAGGCTTGCTTGGGGACACACCACCTCAAGGGACGACCTTAACTTTTGTGTTCCGACGGAGTATAAATATCAGGAGGTGAATCCAAAGACACCTCTCTTGGGAATTGAGTTTGATATCACTCTTGGCTAAGCCTCAAAGAACTTTATACCTTTGAGAAGTGAAGGAGGAGATTTGGGTTACCATCTCCCCCTAGTTGTGTGATTTTGGATTCTTCTCGTCTACGAATTTGGGCCTCACGTACCTTGCGTATATCGAGGACTCCTTAGAAAAGCCACGTATATCCTTGTAGATAGCTTGATAAGGTGTTGTTGTGTTCTATGTGCCTGCTAAAACATTTTCAAGAACATACACAAGTAGAACCTTTAAGGAGTAGCATACTAAGTCACTATCTCTATTCATGCGCAAGGTTGCTTTGTCCCTTGCTCATTGCTTGAAGGCTATTTGCTTGAACTCCCTGGTTGCTATTCTATGTGCTTGATCATCATTGCAAAATTTTTTGAAAGATCTATTTGGAATACTGAAACTAGGTTCCGTCCTAGTGGGTTCTCCTTAGAAGCTTGGTCTTCCTTGGTCAGTCCAGATCTCAGATTCTAGGTGCTGTCATGTTGCTCAACATCTCAATGAATGTTATGGTATCAATTGCACAAGATGACTCTTAGTCTTTTTCTTCCTTCTCCATTTCCCATGTTCTTCTAAAGTCTTCTATTCCCATGGGAAATTCTTCTTCTTCTTCTTCTTGATTCTTTTCCTCTTACTATCTAGTCTACCTTCTTTTATTCATCTATTCATTTCTTTCATGCTTGATTCCTCCTCTTCTATAACCATGAATCTTGACTATCTAGTTTTGGAACCTTTATTAAGAATAGATGATCTTGAGCTCATTGACATATTTGAAAAGTGTTGTTCCTCCAAAATTCTCATGAGTGATGAATTTATAGAAAAAATAAAAGAAAAGATGATTAAATCAGATGCCTTTGCTAGAATCATAAACATGATCATATCACAATCTTCTTCTTCCAAGCATTCTTCATCATCTAAATCTTCTCATTCTTCTTCACCTTCCAAGTCTTATCATGACTCTTCCAGACATCATTCTCATTCTTCATCTTCTAAGTCTTATCATGATTCTTCTAAACACTATTCACATTCTTCATCTTCCAAATCTTATCATGACTCTTCTAAACATTATTCAAATTCCTCATTATCCAAGTCCTCTTCCTACACTAAGTCTTCAATTTCCTCTTCTTCACGATCTCATTCTTCTTCTTCTTCTTCAAAGAGTCTTACTTCTCTTCACAAGACATACCATAATGAGCAACGTGATAGTCCTTATGATGCCTCTTCCACAAAGAGTGATGCACCCACCTATGATGACTATGATGACTATGATGATGGACAATGTAGTGATACCTATGACACCTCTATTCCTAAGAGTCCTCCTAGTCGTTTCCTTGTGCTTACTAGAAATGGGTCTTCATATTGGAAAGATCGTGATGGTGATCCGTATGATTCAAATTTTGAAAGAAACTTTGATGAGTTTTGTAAACAATACCTTGATTATAATCTAGCTACAACTGTTGAGGAATATAAAATGCACTGTGCTGATTTGAAACGTAAATATTATAAGAATCCTTCCTCTAAGAACATTCATGCTAAAAATAAAGATGACACTCTCAAGAAAGATCATGTTAATGTTGAACCTTTATCTTGTGATGGTTCCCTTCCATCCCCTACTTCCTCCAATACTCATACATTTCCTAAAGCTTCCGAGTCTTCCAAATCTATCACAAATCCTTCATCCAACAAAAATCCTAAGACTTTTCATACAGTTCCCTATAGTTATCCTCAAGGGCTACCTCTTAAAGAAACTCAAGCTAACCTTCATTTGGCTGAAAATACTTTCAATAATGCTAAACCTAAAGAGCCTAAGCCCTTATATGTTACAATGCCTACTTCAGCTAGTCTTTCAGCATCTCCAAAGTCTTCCATACAAATCCAACCTACTTCCTTGTCCTTAGAAGTGGCTCCATGTCAAGAGGACTCTAAAAATGATAAAGAAAAGAACATAAAGAAAGATCAAGATCAAGAACCTTCCATGTCATCCAATTCTCTTCATGATGTATCTCCTCCATTTCATGGTTCTTTTGATCCTCTACACTCTTCCATATTCATTCCACCATCTCCTAAGCAAGATCAAGCTACTACTTACACTGTTGAGCTTATTGATAATCAAAATAACCTTACCACACTTGCGCTTTCCAAAGATGATACTTCCATTAAGGTTATTAAAAATGGTGTTGTTACTTCCAATGATAAGCATATTGAAAATCAAGAAAAAAATTCTATGCTTGTGCTATCCAAAGATCCTTGTCAAGATCAAAGTATTTCATTTTCTTGTTCTACCACTCCATGTTCACTTCCACTTTCTTCTCTTCCTAAATCTTTGCAAGTTACGAATGATCCTATCAAAGAAGGTGCTCCTATTCAAGATGTGCATGATCCTATTGAAAACTCTAATGCTCACTCTAAAGATGTTGATGTCCTTGGTTGTCATATAGATGCTGATGAACTTATTGATTATCCTTTTGCATCTTCCACGTCCATCCTTGGACCTCCTCCACCAATTCTAAGGGCTTCATGTCTTCCTTCCATTTTGGGCCCTTATGTCCCTTCACTTTCCCCTCCTAATTCTCCTAATTCCTCATCCATCTTGGGTCCTTACATCCCTTCATCTCCTATCTTCCCTCAAGATCAACATAGATGCATACCCTTGAATCCTTTTCATCCATCCACCCATCTTAACCAGTCATATCCTCCTTCTTCCACAAGTCCCAAGTCTTTTGGAAGTAACTTGAATGTTCAATACAAAAAAAAGAAGCAATATAAGAATCCATCAAAAAAAGAAGATCACCATGTCTCCTCTAATCGACATGGGGGCATAAAATCAAAAGAGATATCTAAGAAGAAAACTACAAGACAAGTATGGGTTCCAAAATCCATCATTGAAGATATTCTCTCTAACACATCAAAATAAAATAAAAAGCTTAAAGCTATATGGATTTCAAAGTCTCTCTTGAAAGAGTCTTATGTTGAGCAAAAAGTGAAGTTGACATTCAAGCTTCCAAAGGCTTCCACTTCATCTTTTTCCAAAAATATTCTTCCATTCCATGCACCTGAACCACAACTTCTACTACACATTTTCCATATTCCTTCTCGTATTCCTCCATTCACATTTGAGAATTATAACAAGCACACCAATCCTCTCTTCGAGGAGTCAGATAGAAATAATGAACCAGAATATGGTTCGCACTTGGACTAGAATATGGTTTTCCTCCATTTTTCCCATCACCCTTCAAGGTGTGTATTGACATTGATCTTACCTTTCTTTCCATCTACCTTTTCACATTCCTTCCATTCATTATCCTTCTACCTTCTATCATTTTTCCTTATTTGCCTATTCCTCATGCGTCTTCCTTTCCCCTTCAACATCTTTGAGCATATCATTTTGAATCCTTGGCATATCATGGTTTATCCTTTCAAGGAGCATGATCTAAAAAGCTTGCCTTCTTCTAAAAAAAAATAAAAATTCAAAAAATAGAAAAAAATTCAAAAATGAAAACAAAAAAAGAAAAGAGATGAAATTTTTTTGAAAATGTGCCTTGGTGGAAACCTGGAAACAGGTGCTTTGGTAGCAAAAGTAAAGAGAAATAAATTCATCCTATGGTGAAAACCACTCCCTTGTGGCACCTTGGATAAGTACTAGGATGAAAACCTGGCAATCAGGCATCATGCGTAGTTCTTCTACATATTTCATCCATTTCATCTTCGCTCTTTGATCTTGACAATGTTGACTTATACTTGAATATTTGGCTATCTTGTGAGCTATCTTACAATGATCTTGCTTTCATTCATTTCATGTTTAGCCTTCACTTTCATTTTTCTTCATTCATTCTAACCTTTCACTATCCTTTTCCCCCTTGGTCTTGATCTAATAAAAAAGAGTAAATACGATGCTATGAAGTCTCTTGACATGTCTACTCCTTTGGACTGCATCCTTCCTTCTTTTGCAGTGTGCTTTTGTGGCTTATCCTATGTTGGCTTTTCATTGCTTGTCCAAATGTGCTTTACATGAAAATTTTTCCCTACCTTGGATACTCTTGAGGAGTTTGACCTTGAGGATTTCTTCCCTTCATTCTCCTTCATTCTCTTGTCTTCCATCTCTTCCACCAGCTTGCTAATCCCTCTTGTTCCCCACCTTGCTAGACACTGAGACTACACGATGTGATCTTGCTTGGGAGTTTGATGCCCATTCTGTCTGGGGGCATCCTTTGTACATATTTTATGATCTTGAAAAAATACCAAAAAAATTCATATATGATGCTGAAAAAATCCTAAAAAGCATATATAGTCTTGGAAAAAATACAAAAAAATTAAAAAAATAAAAAATTCAAAAAGTTAGAAAAAGTGCCTTGGTGAAAACCTGGAAACAAGCACCTTGGTAGCAAAAATACAAAAAAAATAAAAATAAAAATAAACATAAAAAATCTCCAAGTGGTGAAAACCTAGAAACAGGTGCTACTTGAGGCCTTTGTACTCCTATTTATTAGCATGTGTCCTCGACACTGTTCCTTTCTCCATCATGTCTTGACCTTATTTGGCTTGGTCTGGAATTGGTCTTTATCTTTGTCTAGGGGGCATAATTGTTCACATTGGTCCTTTAGGTGCGTTTGTCTCTTGGGGCATTTCACAACAGGTGTTTTTCAACACCACCCCAAATAGTGTTTTTCAACACTACCCTTGCGTTGAGTGTTTCTTAACACTTATCAGATGTCTTACCCAACAGTCTAGTATGATGCAACATTGCTCATTTGCAGATGTGATACTCAAAGTCTGACTCTATGACCAACACACACATACTTAAACAATCAACTCGCTTGAGATATGTTGACTTTATTTTTCTTTGTGTGTTGTCTATGAGGATTTCTTTGATGAGTGGTCTCTCCCTGAGAAGTTTTCGATGATGCATAGCTAGAAGACTGAAGGTATGAGAACATATTTATTTCTTTATCTGCTTGTGGGTATATTTTGTTGGTCCTAACTGTCATGAGCATTTATGTTGGTCTTACTTGACACTATGGATTGACAAGGTATTATCCTTGACTGTTTTGCAAGTGCATGCTTCTAGTTATCCTGACTTTCATGTGACTTGATACAAGCATAATCTCGCCATATCAAACTTAGGTAATCTCACTGCATTAGTCATCTTGACCTCCATGTCTTTGATGCCTAGGTGAGATTTCCACATTTCTATCTGATAAAGATCATATTCATATCCACATAGTTATGCTAGTGTGCATTGTATGATCTTACAACGCTACCAATAAAGCTCGATGATGATAATTAGATGTCTATAAGCATTGTGACCTTGCAAGTCAACCACTTTCATAGTAGCTTGCATTCCTAGGTTCATGTTAGTTTAGTTTTTGCATCTTGCATATGGAGAGAGCTCTCCTTTTTATCATCTACGGACTAGTTGGTCAACTGTGCTCATTTTTTGATTCTTCTTGATCATATCTTTCATTTCTGGTCTTTCATGTCACATCATTTTCTATCCATTTTCGGACTTGAAATCGAAATCTGAGTCGCGTTTCCAAATTTTCTCATTCTTCTACATAGTTGACTGACCTTTTGAGGCACAATTCTTTGATTTTCGATGGAATTTCTTGTTTTCCATGTCTTTCAAACTTCTAGTCTTTCATTCACCCCTTTCACTTCCTCTCTCTGAGGTTTGACTTAATCTTTATCCTATATCTTTCCCAGTCAAACCTAGTCAACCTGGGGCATATCTTCACTGTTTGATGGTTATCTTATCATGCTCCCTTATCTTCAGTTGCGATTTCATTCTAATTTGATCAATCTTTATCAATCTACTGTTCCTCTCTATCTGATTTCGATTTTGACTCCGAGGGGGCAGTATTTATGAGATTCTCATCCTTGATTTCCTTATTTTCTTGATTCAGACATCTTTTTATGAGTTTTTTTCTCAAGCTTGAGATTCTTATCTCTTATTTTGGATATGATCCCGAATCGACCTCATGTCCAAAATCCTTTGTTTATGTTTGTCCAGATGTGATCCCAAATCGACCTCACATCTGAGTTATTTTGTGATCCCAAATCGATCTCACATTTCAATTCTTCTTTGACTACATGTGTTCCTAGATCGATCACACATTAGTCAAAGAGGGGCAAATGTATGCACCCTAAAATGGTCGCCTAGACTTTGGGCCCCATTTTTGCAATTTATCAAATCCCTGAATCAATATTTTCAAATATATCAATTTCCTTGATCAAATCATAATCAATTCAATATTTCCTAAGATTTGAGCCTTATTTAATTTAAAAAATAAAAAAATAAAAATATTATTTAATTAAGAGAACATGCTCCTTTTAATTAATTAAAAATCTCTTTTAATTAAATAATAAAATCATTTTATGCTAACCCTTTATTTAATTAAAAGGAATTTTCTCCCCTTTTATTTAAATAAAAAATCTCCACTTTTCTTCTTATCCTATGTTGCACAAATAAAGCATTTAATTCTTATTTATAAATAAAAATAAATAAATAAATAAAAGAAAATACTTTTTGTCTCACATGGACATAAAGTAAATGCTCAACATAAAGTAAATGCTTCTAATTTTCTTATTGGAGGACATTTGTGCACAAGGATCAAGCTTCTATTTTTCTCCATCGTTGATTAAGTCTTTTGCCTCTTAATCTCGATCGTCCATTGATTTCTCATTCTCTATAAAAGAAGAGCTCTTTTCTTCATTTTGCATACACTTGAATTTTATGCTATTGTTATGCTACAGGTTTTCTAAGTCATCTTGAAGCTTTTGGAGACATTCTTGCATCAAGTTTTGAAGATTTGGAGCATCATTGACATTCATCTTGCATCTACATCACATCCTAACTTGCATCATAGTTTCATCATCATGGTATCATTTCCTTTCATGTTTTCATTTGGATGAGATATTGACATTGTTGCCCTTGTCTTCATTGTGAATATCTCATTGTGTGGTTGACTAGCAAGGTCATGAGTTTATAGCTCTAGCTGAGAGCAATTTTACAAATCTTGCAACTCCATGCATAGAGAGCTATGGATCGATTTGTGAGAGCTCATTCTTGAGTTTTCTTGCATGTAAGGATTCATAGAAGTGTGACAACATTTTAGCACACAAGGGGTATCCGCACTAGGGGTGGAATCCATTGAAGAGGTGGCCAAAGAATCTGAAACATGAGAGACTAGATCTACCAGTTCCCCTTCCTCCAAAATTGGGATAGCATTAGAGTCCACTTTCTCCATTTTTCTAGGACTAGAGTTTCCTCTTTTCTACTCTCACCAAATTCCAAAGCTTGAGGTTTCACTTCCTTCCAGACTTGTTTGGTGGGATTCTGAGGTTTAGGATCAGGGTCCACAAGCATGGAAACCTTAGGAGTTTTCTTTGAGAAATGCTTAGCCCAATGACCTATTTTGTGACAAACAAAAAAAGCAAAAGGGAGTGATTCAAAAATCACCTCCTGCTTCCACAAACCCAATTTGGAGTTAATATTAATCACTGAGGGGAGATTGTCAAACTGGCCAATATTAACAGAAATCCTAGCAAAAACTACTCTAGACTTAGTTGTCATCATGGGGTCAACCAAAATGAGATAACCATCGAAAGAGGAGGCTAAACCCTTAAGGACCTCCTCATTCCAATACTCTAGGGGTAACCTAGGAAACCTGACCTAGAGAGGGGTAGCCATAAACAAATTATCAGAGTAATCCCAGTTGGGAACCCATTTGCAAAAAGTAATGGTCATTCTACCAAACATCGAGGGTCCTCCACATAACACATCATCTTGATCTTCCTTGTTAGAAAAGGAAAAAGATAGAAATCATTTTGGAAGGGTAGCAATATCTACATGACCTTTCAATGTCCATCTTTTCTTAGCAAAAGACCTAACAGCCTCAATGTTAGGATGAGGACCCAGAAATTTACCAACCAACAAGAACTCCATAGTCAAGACCGATTAATCCACCAAGAAGTCGGGTATGAAAATATCAACTTCTCCTTCTTGAAGACACACCTTAACAGACTCTCCAGAAGAGGGAGACTTTCCCGCCATTCTAGCTTCAAAAATTTTTGACCACTTTTTTAGAATAGGAGGGTTGACTTCAACACCAACAGGGCTGGGATTGTCACTAGACCCCACATGTTGGTCCTTTGAAGAAATGGCCTTATCATTTAGCTCCTCTATATAAGGATAGGGCACAACCCCTAACACTTCTTCACACACAGGCAAATCCCCATGAAGCAATTCCTTTGAGGGTGTTCCCATGACAATCCTGCATAGAGAAATATTCTCTAAACCAGGCAGAGAATGATCTGACACCGGCGATGCCAGATCTAGTACTGGCACAGAAGACCTCCTCAAGACCGAGATCCCATCCAGACCACCTCTAGAACCAATACCAGGGCTAGCACCAGCTTCCCCAACACCATGGCTCCTCCTAAAATTTGAACCAGCCTTCCCGCTTGAATCCTCTCCCATCACTTATTAGTTATTCAATGTATAAACTATTGATGTTAAAAATATATAATTTATATATTATTGATGTTAAAAATATATAATTTATATATTATTGATGTTGAAAATATATAATTTATAATCTATTCAATGTATATATTATTGATGTTAAAAATATATAATTTACCTAAACATTTAAAACTTAAACGTAAACCCATACCTAAAAACATATAATTTACCCAAAATTTTGAAATTTAAACGTAAATCCAAAACCTAAAAACATATATAATTTACCCAAAATGTAAACCCAAACCTAAAAAATATGAAAATAGTGCAATATGGTCAGGTAAATAAAAAACACTTGAAAAAATATCTAACAATTGAATATTATGCATCCAAAAGATTAAATAAACATACCTAAATTTTTATGTACAAGGAAACTGATTTGGGAGAAAACTTATCAACAATTTAAATATTTAATACCTATTCTATAGAGATGGATTTGGGATATGTCTCGAATGCCTTCTATTTAAATTTTAAAAATAATAATGTATGCAAATTGTTCCAAAATTGTGAATAGAGAACATCTAGCATCCATGCCCTAGAAACCAATTAAAATAGAAAAATCATCATCCTGAATCTATATACCACTATGTAGTGCTCAAAATCTACCTCATAAAATTATAAGAAGATGAAAATCAAACAAGCTAAGTAAAATTTATACAAGTGTTTGAAACACAATGAGCAATTTATGTCTATATATTGCACACTTGATAGCTCTCAGGTGAATCTACGCATGGCGTGTCAATATTTTTGTGATAGTGCATCATATGGGATGAACCTAAAATATTTATCCAAGAAAATTTAATTTTGGTTTAATTTAATTCTTGATTTTAAAATCCATGTGTGGCATTTTATAAGTAGTTTAAATGCCACCTTAAATGTGTGGAACCACAACTTGGGATTTGACCTTGCCAGTCCAATCAACGCAACAGGTCAGTACTAGAACTAGACACTCACAAGTGGAAATGTCTTTGCAAACCCAAAATTTATCATTTATTGTAATTATACAAATTAATTAAAAATTAAAATTAACTAATTAAAGCGATGTATGTAGTACTTCAATTTAATGTTTGCAAATTCTTCCCACAAAAGTCAAACTTATTGCTCAAATTACTTGTAATAATAAACTCCCACTTCAATAGCCTCTATGACACCTTTATGCACATGGGTAATGGAAAGGCACCTAGGCTCGATCGATTTCCTTTTGAATAATAATATAATAAACTTATATTTTTATTCAAGCCTTGAAGTCCTTCAAGTGGATAATGAATCCCTTCACAACTATTCTAGGCTAGGCTTGTTGGTATCGAAATATTAATTTTATTCCTTTAATTTGCTAACCAAAAACTCATCACTAGCTAGAAAATTATTAAGTTATTGATGTCTCACATAATATTATTCCAAATGAACTTTCTCTCCACAACTACAATATTTTTCTCCTCTAATTTTCCCCCTTCTATAAAAATAATGTGCTACCTTAGAGATGTTCTAGCCCATTATCTCCCTTCATAATTGGCAATGATATTAAATTAATAATGTAATGACATGATGAATATGTAATAAAAAATATTAGTCCAAAAAGATTTAAATGCAAAATAATTCACTAAATCCTTGAACACCCTCCCTTATCCTCGCTCCCAAATAATAATTTGAAATATATTGTTAATAATATTTTTAAAATGGCATGACAAAATTGGTTTCATTAGGGGGAAAAGTAGAGGAGAGAAATATTGTAGTTGTGGAGAGAAAGTTTATTGGGAATAATATTATGTGAGACATCAATAACTTGATACGTTTACAGCTAGTGATTAGTTTTGGGCTAGAAAATTAAAGGAATAAAATTGATGCTTCCATACTTACCAACAAAGCCTAGCCTAGAATAGTTGTGAAGGGATTCATTATCCACTTGAAGGACTTCAAGGATTGAATGAAAATATAATTTTATTATATTATTATTCAAAAGGAAATTGATCAAGGCTAGGTGCCTTGCCATTACCCATGTGCATAAAGGTGTCATAGAGGCTATTGAAGTGGGAGTTTATTATTACAAGCAATTTGAGCAATAAGTTTGAATTTGGTGGGAAGAATATTCAAACATTAAATTGAATTAATCCATATCACTTTAATTAGTTGATTTTAATTTTTAATTAATTTGTATAATTACAATAACTGATACATTTTGGGTGTTGCATAGACATTTCAACTTGTGAGTGTCTAGTTCTAGTACTGACCTATTGGGTCGATTGGATTGGCAGGTCAGATCCCAAGTTGCGGTTCCACACATTCAAGGTGCCATTTAAACTACTTAGAAAATGCCACACGTGGATTTTAAAATCAAGAATTAAATTAAACAAAAATTAATTATCTGAGATAAAGATTTTAGGTTCATCCCATATGATGCACTATCACTAACATATTGACACACCATGGGTAGATTCGCTCGAGGACCATCCAAGTGTGCAATATATAGGCATAAATTGGTCATTGTGTTTCAAAAACTTATGTAAATTTTACTTAGCTTGTCATATTTTCAACTTATTATAATTTTATGAAGTAGATTTTGAGCACTACATAGTGGTATATAGAATGAGGATGATAATTTTTCTATTTTGATTGGTTTCTAGGTCCTAGATGCTAGATGTTCTCTATTCACAATTTTGATCATAATTTGCATACATTATTATTTATAAAATTTAAATAGAAGTCATTTGAGACATATTTCAAACCCATCTCCATAGAATAGGTATTAAATATCTAAGTTGTTGATGAGTTTTCTCCCAAATGGGTTTCCTTGTACATAAAAATTTAGGTATGTTTATTTAACCTTTTGGATGCATAATATTCAATTGTTAGATATTTTTCAACTATTGTTTATTTACATAACCATATTGACATGACCATATTGCACTATTTACATGTTTTTAAGTTTGGGTTTACATTTTGGGTAAATTATATATGTTTTTAGGTTTGGGCTTATGTTTAAGTTTCAAATATTTAGGTAACTTATATGTTTTTAACATCAATAAAAATAGCCTAAAAATATTTATTGCTTGAAAATGAAGAAAAAAACATTATATTTGAATAGATGTGATTTGGAATCACCTCTATTTGTGTAAGTGTATGGGGAAAATGTAAGATTTACTCCTAAATCCAAATTCCCAAAAGAGAGATCCAATTTGATCAACCAAGAGGTTAATACACAATTGAATCAATCTATGAAGAATATGAAAAAGAGAGAGAAACCCTATACTTCCCTATAGTTGGATTAAGCTTGAAATCTAAAATAATTGAAATGCAAATACTAACCTTGAATTAGGGCAGATCTGGAAAATACTGAATTTTGGCCTCTGTATGAACATTTCAAAGATTTTGTCACCTGTTTTGGATTGGAAATGCCGAGGCAGAGAAAACCCAGAAATCTTTTCTCCAAATTCACACAGGTCGACTTTGACCTTTTACAAGGTCAAAGACCACATTATTT
>BSBK01012073.1:0-97500 GCA_027943335.1 Chamaecyparis obtusa
TATATATATATATATATTCACACCTTTGTCATTATTGTCAAAGGGGGAGTAATAGTATCAAAAAATTGCTAATTTATATAAGGTATAGATATATCTCAAAAGGATAAGTCAAAGGGGGAGTATCCCTATGATGGAATGATATAAGTAGATATGTATGATCCACAAACTTTTGCAAATCTTGTAATGGCCATGTACACACAATGTTACAGAATATTGCAAGTTTTTTTTTTGAAGTTTTTTGTGAAGTTTTGGGACTTAGCCAATTTTCCCATATGTTGCCATCAATGACAAAGGAGGAGATTGTTTACAATTGGCTAAGAAGGATATCATTATGTTTTCATTATGGTAACATATATTCAACATTAAGATATAATGATTCAAGGATAAAGTTTTGGATAAAAACTTAAGAAAATTGTCTAAGTATAACAGTATTAATCTATCAGTAAAGAGGCTATTTTGATCTGTGAAGTTCATAGAAGTATTTATAGCACAAGAAACTTGAGTACAAATTATATGAAGTATTTTCAAGCTACAAATAAGATCACAAGAATGTACACCATGTATAGCCAGAGTTATTGATATTTATAGAAAAACAGTGTTGAGCCAGCATAACAGAGCAACAATAAGTAAATGAATATTTTGGGTTAAGGGATTAATTTTTTTATATGACTTAACTAATTAGGGAAGAAATCCTAGATGTTAACCCTGAGTCAGCAAGAAGTAATGTTATGTTTTGGAAACATGTACACCCGAATGGAAAGCTATGTTTGTAGTAGCTTGTATAAAGAAAGTAATTATAATGTGAAGTTTTAAGACTTATGTAATGCTATAGTATTGATGTATAATGTTATGCAAAATCTAATGTATGATCAGAGTAGTGTGAGTTGATACAGCTAGATCAGAATATTGAAGATATTCAATAGTAGTAAAAGGTTTTTGTATTCTATTGTTTGTAATGAAGATTATTATTGTATATTGAATGTTTGGGAAGTGGAATCATCTTACATACATTCATGTTTTGTAATACCAAATCCTAACAAGGTTGATGGCTTCTAACAAGGTGCAAGTCATCTAACAAGGACCGAGACACTATATAGATATAATAGACTCCTAACATGGTCAATATCATTCACAAGATACTTTTTGATTAGTGGATCATTTGTGGGTGCCATCCCTACTAGGATTTTCCTTTGGCTAGGGTTTCCTTGATAAAAAATATGGTGTTATGAGTTCTATTATTTTATGGTTGTGTTTTCTATTTAGTTTATTCAATTTAGTTTCTTATGCAAGTTACAATTTAATTATATATGTCCATATTTGGGAAAAAGAAAAAGTTTTTGAAATACTGATTCACCCCCCCCTGCAGTATTTCCTATTTCTAACAATTGCTATTAGAGCACAATTACTTGGAGAAGGCCTAATAGCTTGAGTAAGATCTCTATGGATATGGAATAGTTTTAGAAAATAGTAAAAGATGTTAGGAATAGTCCCAAGAGATGACTAAGAGGGGGGGTGAATCGGTTATCTACAAGTTTCAATTCTTTATCCAATTAAGTATGTAATAACATTAAGCATAAACACAATGAAAGAACAATGAATTAAACACCACAATTTTGGTTATAGGGAATCCAAAATAGGTAAAAACTCTAGTGGCAATTAACACCCACTAAGAACTACACTAGTGTATTATGATCCCTATTAGAAGATCTTGCAACCCTGTTAAGAGTTGATCTTTACAATGCAATAAGTACAACAACTTAGTCAAGGTTCGGACCCTGGTAGGAGTCTTTTACAATTAACACTATTAGGGGTGAGGATCACACTACTCAAAGGGATAAAGGTTGTAACCTTTTGTTTAACAGATACACACTATATATGGATCTGATGAACTGTGCATAGACCTGCTATCTTGATTAGTTCCAATGAATAGTATATATTCTCCACTATGTCACATAGACCTTCTACTAATGGCTCAACACTTTGCACTCTCTTCTTTTCTCTTCTCTTTCAACTCAAAGCCATACTTAGCAATCACAAATGACTACCTATAAATATCTTTCCTCAAATGATATAATCAATTTGGCCTGATAGAACCACCTTGAAATCATATTAGAGAAACAATAAAAATTTCCAATAACATGTCTGTTGGCTCTACTAAGCACGCAACATGAATTGGGACCTGTTCAACTTAATATGAGTGAACACGTTATTCCATACTGTCGGCTCCAAAAATTTAACTGATAATTTCTCCTCATGCTGAATTACGTTATGTGATCTTAACAAAAAATCCATAACTCTCTTCTTAACATAAATCCAATAATGCATACCGAGATGATATGGCACAACTACCACAATCATATAAACACTATCGGCTCTTCTAGACAAACTCAGGAAACTATGGTTGTTAACTAAAAACTTCATAACTCAACCTCTGCTGCATATCTGAATTTGCATCCATGAACATAACATCACACAAATGTCTAGAACATAAATATAAATGTGCAAGGCTCCATGATGACCATACTATTAATCTCATTACCGATCTTTGTCTGTAACTTTGTCAGGAACATTGCTTACATAAACTGCTACACAACTGTATGTACTCAAATCAACCTCTGCATCCATGATATAATGCTGATAACATATATGTGAAATTTATTCTCAAAAGCTCTCTCCATCAGGCTTCCATGCATGCTACTTACCATATGTTGTCATCAATGACAAACATACAGTCAACAATCTATCTTGATGTGATGCAGGGGCTAGGTAGATACAAGAAAAATCAACCAGAATTGACTCCACTTGAATAAAAAATGAGCCCTTCTCAGAGATACACAATGGAAGAAATATAATAATACATGAAATCAATGAAATCACAATGGATATGAGACAAGCAACTGGCAGCAACAACAGAGAATTTATATTATTTCTTTCAACATGTCCAGCTGTGAGGCCTTCTAGGTTTTGGCCTTATACAATGAGAATTATGAAATAAAAAGCTCAATTTGCATCCTATATTTATCTCCAATGATGTATCTTGATAATCCTCTTCTTCTTAATTTCCCTACTACATCAATCTAGACTCCTTATATAGCCAGCTAAGCCACAAGTTGGCCAGTTAGGCATTTAATTACATTATAGGTCCAGTCTGGAAGATTTAAATAAAAACTAATGAAAGAGTGATCACCAATTGATGTGAATTTTTATTTAGGTCCACACATGACCCAAGAACATTCCCCTAACTTCATAATACCCCATCTCATCACACAAAACTATGCAAGAAGAAACACTCCATGTTTCACGTGAAAACTAGCAGAAAATAGGTCCCAAAGAAAAATGGGGATAACTTTTTACTCATAATGAATTAGGACTTGTGCTCTTGGTAAATGATATTAATTTATGTCCTCTTAAATTAATTAATATTGAAAATTCTGATTCTTTAAGGATCAATTTCACCACTACGCCCAATCAGCACCAAAACTATAAGAAAATACATCTCTAACGGCAATGAAAACAATTGTAACTTTGAAATAGTCCATCCAATCTTTATGTGCTCATAGGAGAAGGTTCCAAAATAGGTCCTAAACATCATGTAAGCTTCACACAACATGAAACCATCAAATGAAAATATTATAATGCAAACAACAGAAAATAGGTACAAAAATCAAGATATGTTTTTGGTTGATGCAAGATTGCTCAAAGACCCAAGATGCTCCTAAATCAGACACCTAGGGTGAATAAAGAAGTGATGTCCAAATTAGGCACTACCCATATTCTAACCTGAATCATAAATATCCAATTTATCTTGTGTAATCTGTTAGCACTCAGAAAAATTTTCATGGCTCTGGCATTTTTCTTCTGGTCCCTGCAATTATTTTTGTGCCTCTGGCTTGAAACCCTTACAAGAAATTCATAAATCTAGTCATTGCATAGTTAAGCCCTAGCACACCCTATTTTGAAATCTAATTTCATGTTACCTTTTTGGCCCACTTAATTTTCCCAAAACACATGTGCATTTTTCTTCCCTGTCAGTCACCTGTCCGCTAAATCCTTAGCGGTCATATCCTTTCTTTCGGTGATTCAGCGAACATTTAGTCACGTAATCTCTTATTATTGCATGGTCATGTCTTGGCATCAGGTGACTTGGTGAAGTGGTTTTCTTTTCCTTTGGTCACTGAATCATAGAGTGGTGGTCCCTTTCTTTAAATGGTGATACGTTTGGACTAGCTATCAGAAATGTGTTGAGGTGGCGGCTTGTCATTGGTCGAAGAATGGTGATCTGTATGCTAGTAGTGGGACCTACAAGGAAGCCTTTTAAATCAACAGTCAGCACATGATCTTAAGGAATATTCTTCCCCTTTGAGATCATGTGCCATCCCTTGATTTGGAATCTATCCCGGGCCTACCAAAGGGTCCTGACATCTTCAATAGATCAACGGTTGACGCATGTTCTTATCAAATGTGTCAGATACATGAGATTTTAAGATGGTCATCAATTTCTCTTGATGACGTAGCTTGGGAAAACAATGGGTCCACTTTCTAGGTAAGTTGATTTGGCAGTGTTTGATTGGTCCATGAGGTCTTAACTGGGCAAGTTGTCAGTGCGTCAACTGGTTTATAAAATGGTTAAAGATTGATGAGATTTGGTGGTTGTCATTGCACTGCTAAGTGAAGATGCATGTCTTTTAATGGTAGTGGTGTAGCAACAACTATTGATTTCATCCATGTGTCAAAGCTTTGTCAGGGCAGGGAGGAGATTCTTGATTGAAAAAGCATTGTAAGATCTGATGGAATTTTGTCAGGCCATGCGATCTTAAGATGACCATTTGATCAAAGGTTTGTATTCTACGGGTCTAGTGCTAGTGGTGACTAGGTGGTGAGCATCGAATAATGTGATGATAGGTGGCATAAATGGGCCCAGGCTGGGATCCAATGTCTGGTGATTCTGATAAAGTACTTGGTGGCTCTAACAAAATTATAAAGGGTTTCGCTCATTCGCGAAATAAGATAATGGTGCTCTAATTTGACTGGTGATTATGTGAACAAGAATTTGTGTAATCACTAAACTATCTGACAAAGGTAAAAAGTATTACATGAACTAGCAAAAACCTTCAGTCACCAGTTCGCTAAATAAGGGACCGAGGTTTAATGTTTTCCTCTTGTCGCCTATTCGCAGAGTTAAATGGTGGGTTATGTTTTCTTTTTGCGAATTGGAAATGCCTTGTCATTGGTTCGCTGGGAGTTAACCCAAGGTGTTTGGGTGAGTTAAAGACAAAAAGGCCCATGAAACATGGAGATCAGATGGTTAGGACTTAAAGCTGATCAAGATTTAAATTTGGACCGCTGATTCACTGTTGGCACTTGGATATGACTGTTTATATTCAAATTCAAATTTCCTGAGGGTTTCTAGTGACCAAAAGTACCAAAATTGATGATTTTAGTGGCTGGATTTGGTAAGATTAATCTTGTTGATAGTTGTAGTGTGGTCTAGGGTGTGATGACCATTTGTAGAAAGGTTTGTACCATGTGGAGATGGGTATTTTTGGGTTGCTCATGGCATTTTCCAGGTCTGATCAGATTGGTTTGTATGGTGATATTTATGATCTTCCTATACTTTTTAGAGATTTTTATCATTCATGAAGATCATCCTTGATTTGATAGACCTATACTTGGTTTTCCCTCTGATATTTTTGTAAATTTTGTTGTAATTAGGGTTGGTGTAGTTGTTAAAACCCTAACCCTAGCTATCTGAAGCTTGTTGCATCCTAGCCTGTTTAGGATTCCAAGGTAGCTAGTGGTATATGTGGTTGAAATTTTGATTTTGTAAGGGTTCCTTTCCGGTTCCATGAAGGGTCCTTTTCCTATAGATTTTCTCTACTTCTATGCATATAGAGTGTTCTTTCTTCCTTATGGGGTTCAGAGAATATGATACATATTGTAATTGATTTGTCTTATGTATGAGATTCAATATATTTCTACTGTTATCAGATTGTCTCCATTTGAGTTTCAGACTTATTGATTGAAGCATCAAGGGTGTTTCCATCTTTCTATTTGCATTTCCTATGTGTCTGTAATAGATTTGTTTTCACAGAAGCAACTAGGTTTGGGATTGGTTTTCAGGTGTGTATGAACTGGGGTATCAAGGGTATCTTATTTTTGTCTTCCAGTGGATGCTGGTTAATGTATTACTTGTTTATAGGTCTCTTCTAAAGGGAGATTTAATATCCTTTGAATAGGTGATAGCACATTTGGATACACAAGTGGATTGTTAAAGTATGATATGGTTGATGGTGTATGTCTGGTGTAAGGCATCAACATATTAGAATGTATTGTTTTCTTGTCTCATATCTCTTTGTTGTAGTGATATATTTGACTATGCTACCCATTGGATAAGGTACTGGTCTATGAGAGACTTAGGGTATCTCAAGAGCCCTTCCAAACCAACATCAAATCAAATACCTTTCCCTTTCATGTTGGTAGTAGTGGTAGGAGGTCCTTTCTAGTCTTTAGACTCATTCTATGCAAGTAGGGCTATTGCATGTGAATTGGCTTCATTGGGGTATAAGTTACCTGAAGAGGTTTGAAGATTATTCCACAATAATTTATCAGTAGGCCTATTATTTATCTTAAGGTTTCTTGAGTGTGCAGATAAGGCAATACCCACCTGAGTGATGTGGAGCTCAAAGAAGAAGGAGGATGTTCTTTATCCTCATTAATTGGACTATTTTCTTGTCAAACTTGAGTGCCTACCCTAAGAATCAAGCCCATCTATTGATTCAAGTTTGGTCCTACAAGGAAAAGATCCAACATAATCCATGAACTATCTTCAACTGGCTTGTTCTTCCACTGAACTAGATATTCCATGTAGTCTTTTCATCTTGTACTCTTTCTCACTCTGCTATTCGAGATCTTCTCAATGTTGTCTTTGTTCTTCTTAGGATAATCTAGATCATCTTCTATCTCATCATTTGATTCAAAGTACTCAAATATATCAGCAATATTGAATATAGGTGATATATCCATGACCCTCTGGTAATTCCACTTCATAAGCATTTCCACTGTCAAACTTCTTCAAAATCTTACAAGGTCCAAATTTCTTCATTTTTAGCTTGTTGTTGGTACCAACTAGAAATCTATTCTTTTTCAAATGAATCATAAAATCATCTCCAACTTCAAAATATTTCTATCTCATTCTCTTGTCTTCTCTCTATTTATATTTTAGATTACTGTCCTCCAAATTCTTTTTAACTTCATCATGTAAAGTTCTCATGTATACTACAAAATCCTCAACTTCAACACTTCTTCTTGTCTCAGTAGATAAATCTCTCAGCTTTGTGGTTCCCTTAGGATGAAATCCAGTAAAAATCTCAAATGGTGTCCTCTTAGTGCTTCTATTCATAGAATTATTGTATGCAAACTCTACTTGTGCCAAAACTAAATCCCAATTAGCAGGCTTATCTCCAACTAAATATCTCAACAAGTTTCCCAAAATTTTGTTCGCAACTTCAGTCTATCCATCTGCCTGAGGGTGAAATGTAGAACTAAACTTCAATTCTGTATTCATCTTTTTCCAAAGTGTTCTCCAAAAGTAACCAGTAAACTTTGTATGTCTGTCTAAAATAATAGATTTAGGCAAACCATGCAATCTTACCACTTCCTTGAAGAATAATTCAACTACATGCAATGCATCATATGTCTTTTTACAAGGTATGAAATGAGCCATATTAGAAAATCTATCAACCACTACCAAAATAGAATCATTACCTCTATGAGTTCTAGGCAATCCAAGAACAAATTCCATACTCACATCTTCCAAAGGTCTATCAGGTATAGGAAAAGGTGTATAAAATCCCAAATTTTGACTAGTTCCTTTTGTTGTTTGGAAAATTCTGCAACCTCTAACCATTCTCTGTACATCTCTGTAAATCTCTGGCCAAAAGTATCTTTCTAAAATCAAATTCATAGTCTTATCAATCCCAAAATGTCTAGCAAGTCCACCACTATGTTTCTCCTTTATTATGCTATCTTGCATAGATCCTCTAGGTATGCACAACTGAACTCCTTTAAACAACATGTCTTCTTGAATGAAATAATCAGTCCACTTATCAGTCACTGTATGTTCCTTACAATCTTTCCAAGGCCCTACAAAATCAATGTCAGTCTCATACAAACACTTCAAATCATCAAAACCAAGTACCTCAACTCTCATATCTGTTAGCAAACTTCTTCAACTCAAGGCATCAACAACCCTATTTGACTGTCCACTTTTATACTTCAATGAAAAGGAAAAATTCTATAAGAACTCAACCCATATGTCTCTAATCCAACTTATTCTAACTTCCCAAATACTACAAATCTTTATGGTTAGTATACAACACAAAATCTTTAGGCATCAAATAATGTCTCCACTTCTTCAAAGCTTGAACAATAGCATAGAATTCTTGGTCATAAACTGAATATTTTCTCTTAGCATCAGTCAACTTTTCACTAAAGAAAGCTATAGGTTTTCCTTCTTGACTCAAAATAGATCCCAAAAAAAATAAAATTTGTTAGAAGGGTAGGGGTTGATAAAAAAACTTGATTGGCTCATGCTTTCTCTATGCTCTACTAGGGTTTTTTCACCTTGCATCCATTTTTGCAGTCCCATCCTTCACACATATCATAGTTATTGTGGGAAATAGACTAATATATATGGCTTCAGCCACTTCCCACCAAGTAGTTGATGCTGGTGTTGGTGTGGTTTCAGATAGCAATGGCACCACCAAGAAAACGACCCCTCAAGTTTGTACCCAAAGTATTCCATGAGGTATGGCCTAGCCTAATATTGTTTTACCCATTAATGAATTCAATGATGCATGCACTTGGCTTGAATCACACACCTAGATTGGCTATTTTCTGGGTTGCAACCCCCCTAAACATGTTCTCAAGGACTGGGTTGTGAAGAACTAGACTCCCCATGGAATTTGCCTGGAAGGCATTCAGAGCCTTACCAAAGGCTTTTTTCATTTTCTCTTTTATAACCCCTCCCATGTGGATGCTATCTTTTGTTAGAAATAGGGAATACTGAGAGGGGGGGGGGCATGAAATAGTATTCTACAAACTTTACCTTTTGCCCAATTATGGATATAATAGATTATCTTTATACATGCATAATAATAAAGAACTCATAACACATTATTTGTTCTCAAAGAAACCCTAGCCAAAGGAAAACCCTAGTGGGGATGGTACCCACAAAGATCCACTAATCAAAAGTATCCTGTTAAGGATGTTGACCCTGTTAGGAGTTGTAGTACAAAATGTGATTACCAGATGAGCCCACTACCCAAACAAGTAATTTACAATATACACTGATTAAAAATTAGGTTAAGGTACATAATCGTATACTTCTTACATCAATATCACTTCTCTACTCTTTCACTATCGCTATTACATATGCTTCACATACTTCACATCATATGCCTACAATTACTTGTTGCTTGTTACAAATGTGTGCTATAACTATACCACACTTCTATGAATCATTACATTCAAGAACACTCTAGAATGAGGTCTCAAAAATTGATCCATAGCTCCCTAGGCATGGAGTGCAAGGGTTTTTAAGAATGCTCTCAGCTAGAGCTATTAAGCCAATAACCTTGCTAGTAAACCATGCAATGGGAGATTCAATGAAGACAAGGGAAAGAATGCCAATATCCTCAAGAATCAAGAATGAAAATGCAATGCAATGCTATGCTAGAAATGGAAATGCAAGCTAAGCTATGAAAATGAAAGAACAAGTATTACCAAGCCTCCTAGTTAAGCTAGATGAATTAATCTAAAGCATAAAGGAAATCTAAGCTAAGTATGAAGCTATGAATTCCATGAAAATGAAAGAAATGAAACTATGATAACATCTAGATGCAAAAGCCAAGAATGCTCCAAATCTTCAAAAGCTCCAAGATGACCTAGAAAACCTGTAGCATAACATTAGCATAAAAAGTTGAGATCTAGAATGAAGAAGAGAGCTCTCCTTTTAAAAGAAATGAAAAGGAATGGACCATGGAGATTAAGAGGAAAAAGATTTAATCAATGGTGGAGCTTAAAAGAGGAGCAATCCATGTGCACAAGTATCCTCCAATGAGAAAATAGGAGTTGACTTTTGTGTCCATATGAGACAAAAAGTGTTTTTTCCCTTTTTATAAAATAAGAATAATGCTTTATTTGTGCAACTTAGGATAAGAGGAAAAGTGGGGGGTTTTTATTTATTAAAAGGGGAGGAAATACTCCTTTTAAATAAATAAAGACTTAGGATAAGATGGTTAGCCCATAGAAAATAATCAAATAAATGATAGAGCTAGGATTTGATCAAGAGCAAGCAATTGATGATTTAGCAAAAGGGGCTAATAGTCTAGATGACCATTTTTAGGTGATTACATTTTCCCCTCTTTGACTAATGTATGGTTGATCTAGGAACACATGTAGTCAAAGAATGAAGTTGAAATGTGAGATCGATTTGGGATCACAAAGAAACTCAGATTAGCCAAGAAAGCAAGAGATAGCCAAGAAGGCAAGCAATAATGTTCTGACTCCAAAGAATGAAGTGCATAAAAATAGCAAATCCTGCATGGTTAGCCTAGTAGTGACAGTATTGAACACTTAGGAAAGAGATAGCCAATAAGATATGACGTGTCTGCCCCCTCCGGATCAAAAGTGAAATCCAGGTAGAGGGAATGTAGAAGCAAGAGAGACATGATCAAATCACTAGAAATCATAATCGAAGATGAAAGAATAGAACAACCATCAAGTAGTGAAGGTATGCCCCACACATGGGACCCGGGGCACGAACCAAGGGGTCCCTCAACTTGAAAACACCATGGAGGGGAAGAATTTGAACTTGGGATTTGAAAGTGAATGAAAGACTGGAAGGTGAGAGAGATGGGGATGAAGAGGTGAAGAATGCCCCAGCGAAGATCAAAGGATCAGGCCTCAAAAGGTCAGCCAACTACATGAAAGAAGAAGAAAGGTGAACATAGATTTCGGTTTTGATCCTGAAATGAAGAGAAAATGATGGGGTATGAAAGACAAGAAGTGAAAGACATGATTAGGAAGAAGCGAAAAGTAAGTGCGGTTGATTAGCAAGTCCATGAAAGATGAAAAGGAGAGCTCTCTCCATATGCAAGATGCAAAACTAAACTAACATGAACTTAAAAATGCAAGCTACATGAAAAGTGGTTTACTTGCAAGGTTACAATGCTAATAGACATCTAATATTCATCATTGAGCATTATTGGTAGCATCACAAGATCATACAATACACACTAGCATAACTATGTGAATCTAAATATGATCTATATCAGATAAAAATGTGAAAATCTCACCTAGGCATCATAGACATGTAGGTCAAGATGACTAGTGCAGTGAGGTTACCTATGTTTGATATAGCAAGATTATGCTCGCATCAAGACATAAGAAAGTCAGGATGGCTATAAGCATGCACTTGCAAAATAGTCGAGGATAATACCTTGTAGATCCCAATGTCAAGTGGAACAAGCATAAATGCTTAATGACAAGTAGGACAAAAAAAATATAACCACAAGTAAAAAAAGCAATAAAACATGTTCTCATTCCCTTAGTCTTCTAGCTATGTATCATAAAAAATGATCATAGGGGGAGAGCACTCAGCAAAGAAATCATCATAGACAACACACAAAGAAATAAAGTCAAACAAATCTCAGCAAGTCAAGTGTGTGTGTGTAGGTCATAGAGTCAAACTTTCAGTATCACATCTGCAAATGAGAAATATCATATCATACTAGACTGTAGGTAGGACATCTGATAAGTGTTAAGAAACACTCGACGCTAGGGTAGTGTTGAAAAACACAGTTGGGGTGGTGTTGAAAAACACCATTTGTGAGGTGCTTAAGAAACCCAGACGTACAAAGAGACCCAAGATAAGCTTAAAACAATGTATGCCCCCTAGACTAAGACAAGAGTCAATTCCAGGCTAGGAGAGGCAAAGTGAGAAGTGGAGTGAATGAGCGCCATGCAAGACTGATAGACATAGGTGTAGAGGGTCTCAAGCAGCGCCTATTTCCAAGTTTTCACCACTTGATAGAGTTATTTCAATTTTTTCAGGACTTTTTATAATTTTTTTGTATTTTTGCTACCAAGGCACCTGTTTCCAGGTTTTCACCGAGGCACTTTTTGAATTTTTTCAAATTTTTTTTTTTTTTGGTGAGACATCAAAGCGCCTATTGCTAGGTTTTCACTAGGATGCTCTTTTTTTTTTCAGTACTTTTAATGCTTTTTAGGATTTTTTCAGCATCATATATGAATTTTTTTGTAATTTTTTTAGGATCAATAAAGTATGTACAAAGAATGCCCCAGACAGAAACGGACATCAAGAATCTGCTTCCTCTAATGTAGAGAACTGATAGGCCCTAGGCCCAAATGCTACAACTATGATGACAGGAGGTCTCAACCAGTTTGACCAATAATAACCAGCCCTAAGCAATGTCTGAGCTAGCAGGGGATCATTAGAATAGGATCCACATACACCATCATGGATTTCAGCTAGCACTTTTTCTAACTCCTCTATTTCTAGACACTTGAGGAGAGTTTTGTCTAGACCCTTCCTATACAAGTCACCAGAGACAAAGGCAAAGTGTAAGGGATGGAAAAAAGAATGGCGTGGTGGATTGTTAGGAAGAATATGAGGTGGAAGACATGAAAAGATAGCAGGATTGTAGGATTTGTAAGTAGGATAGCGTAATTCATCCACCAGGAACTTAAAGTGAAATTTATGCCTTTTGATTCATAAGATGGATTTTGAAGTAACTAAAGCATTAGCAACTTTGTTCTCAGCTTTAGGAATGGGCTGACGTATACCAGATATGAGATCATGCTTGAAGTAGTGCACCATTCTTTTGTAGAGAATTAGCTTGTCATCTTTTATTTGAGAATCATTATTTTTTAGCAGATTTTTATTTTTACTTTTCTTAGGTTTAGATACCACCACAATGTGGTTTTTTCCATCCAACCATTGCTATTTTCTTTTGACTTGATTATTGTAATACTTGATTGTTGATTCAATCTTTTTTGTTGCTAGTTCATTGGTGGAAGAAGTAACAGGTGTTGATGCGAGATGAAATGAAGTGACTAGTTCAATAGCATTTATGTGAGGGATGTCATCTTTGGTGACAAGAGAGGTCAAGCCTATAGGGTAACCTCCAAAAGTAGCTAGATATAGAGTTGTCATAGAAGGACCAACATAGTCAACTAGGGCAATATGGGGAACAAACTCATCAGACTTGACACAAGATTCATCAACTACATCAGGTGGGTTACGAGAGGTATGAACCACATCAACATCCATATCTGTCATGGAATAATCTTTTGGAAAAGGCTTGAGATGCCGAGAAGTAGAGATACTCATGTCATTATGTGATAGATCACCTCTTTGTAGCAGTCGTGCAATGTTGTGACATTGTCTATCATAGTGCAATGATTCTTTAGGCACATGGGTTCTAGACATAGAGGCCTTAGCCATATCATCAGTAGATATACATTCTTCTCCCCAAAGAAGTGAAGTAGAAGGAAGATCATCTCCCATGTGAGCCATAGTGTGTAGTGGTGACTCATCTGTATCTATGTCTAAATTATTGAGCATGAGAATATTTCTAGAATCCTCTCTATAGATCCACTCTTGAACAACTTGTTCTTCTCTTTCTGCTTCTAAAGGAATGGATGAAGGAACAAAAGTATCAAAGATCACCATAGAAAAAGTGGAAGGCTTCATGTTATCAGAAGGTTTCCCATATGACCTAGGAGAAACATGTATAGAAGCAAAGGAATCTAGTGTATATTCACCCATACCAAGGCTCATCATCTTAAGTGATTTCTCAGCAGCAACTAGAGATGTACTAGGATCAACAATAGGTTCATTATGAGAAACAAAATTTTCAGCAGCAGCAAGAGCATTAATAACAATAGTATGGTCTCTAGGAATCACAACTTCAGTGCCATTGTATGGAAATTTGACGCAATGATGATAAGTGGAAGGAACAGCCTGCATGTCATGGATCCAAAGATGACCCAAAAGAATGTTATATGCAAGTGGAATGTCCAATACTTGGAAGTTAATATCTTTTGAGATAGGGCCCACTCAAACAGGCAATGTGACAAGACCTTTGGAAGATCTTTCCACTTCATCATAAGCTTTTATAGTAATCTTTTTCTTAGAATCCACAACAAATTCTGACAAACCCAACTATTGTATGACATTGAAAGAAAAAATATTTAACCCTACACCATTGTCTATCAGGACTCGGTGAACACGGGTGTGATAGACTAGAACTTCAATGTGTAAAGCTAGATTATGAGGGTGAACAATAGATATGTCATCTTCTATAGAAAAGGAGAGAGATAATGGAGATGAAATGTGGTTGACCATAGCTTGAAATTGATCTGGATCAATGTCATTGGGAACATGTGTTGTACGTAGAGCCTCATCAAGAATCTCTCTATGTGAAGGGGATAACCAAAGTAACTCAAGGATAGATATTTGTGCTGGTGTCTTTTGCAAATGTTGGACAAGATCATAGCTAGGGGTGGCTGAAGGAGCCACTTGTTTGGAAGGCAAAGCTTGCTTGGGATCTTGCACAATTTTAAGGACAATCTTGGCTTGCCCCCTAGTAACAACATTCAGTGTCTCACTTTGGGAAGATGAACTACCATGTGTTTGGAAGACCAAATTTGGCTTACCATGATTGGCTTTATTATCCTCTAGAGACCTCATCATTAGAATACTCTCAACGGGATCTACCATGTTAATCACAGGTGTATTAGAAGGATATGTGTAATTGATTTTTGCATCATGATTGTTCTTATGTGCTTGAGAAGTTTCCCCCTTATCATGCTTAGGTAGAGGATCTTTGAAAGCTATGTGATCAGAATTTTTAGTTAAGCCATCAGTGGAGATTGTGCCATTCTCAATAAGATCCTGAATATCATCCTTAAGCTTAAAACAATTGTCTGTCAGATGTCCCTTGTTTCTGTGATAATGATAATAATGATCTTCTCGCCATCAATCAGGCTTATTTAGTAGATCCTAGTTACCAGGTTTATCAGGAAGTGTAAGATATCCATTGTCAACCAAAGTCTTAAGGATCACATCGTAAGGTTCTACCAACTTGGTATAGACTCACTTTCGAAATGACTTCTTAGGCTTATATGCATATTGAGGTTTAGGAGCATTGTGAGCATTGGAAACTTCTTGTTGTTTTGCTACATAGATAGCATTGGAGAGATCGAAAGTAGGCTCTTTAACTTTAGGAGCATCAACAACCCCATCATTAACAACATACTTGTTTTTATTCCAAGGTTTGTTCTTGTCTTTGCCATTGCCTTTAGAATCTTTATTAATAACAATATCTCCTTTTCTTATAGCTACATCCTCAATCCGATACACACTTTCAACCATGTCATGGAAGGAGGAGAACAGTGTTAGAAAGTAAAGATCCCCAAGATAACTGAGAGGGGGGGGTGAATCAGTTATCAGATAATTTAACCATTCAACTGCTTTAAACAATATAATCAATGTACTAATCAACCATAGAAAGATAACCATACACAATTGCACAATAACACAAGATATGTTGACTAGGGAACCTCTTGAAAAGAGTAAACCCCAGTGGGAATGATGCCCAAAAAATGATGCACTAATATGAAAGTTCCTTGTTAGAGGATGGACCCTATTAGGATTCTTATGAAATACATTTAGTACATATAAATCCCTGTTAAAAGATTCTAACCCGGTTAAGAGTTTATGGAAGACAGAAGGACCCACTGCCCAAACAGCTTTAAGGAAAGATCTCTGAACCCACTCTCCAAAAGATCTTAGAATTATTCAACAAAATAATATGAAATATATTACCTCCTTCACACTATGCCAAAACCGCACTCTCTGCTACACAAGATACCAATTCTAGATCTCTGTACTCACAAGTCTTCCTTCATCACTAAATTAGCTCTTTTCTTCACTTCATGCATATATTTGAATCTCAACCTTCACAGTACATATTGCAACAAGGAAAAAATTCTTTCTTATATACCAAACTCAAATAATTACAAATGAATGGGTCCTCAATTACAAAATAATAAATTCTACACGCTACACACAAAATTTCACATAAAACTGTCAGCTTCCAGATACTGTAACTTTCTCCAAACATATCTTCAAAGTTTTCACTATGAACCATGTCATCATTAATGAGTCTCCAACATCCCTTTAACTATGTAAAATTAGATTGCATCCCAACTAAGAGATATCCTCTAATTTCTGAAAATCGCTTCACAGAAACACTGTCTAAACAATGCTTTCACCAAAATGCTCATAACTCTCATAAATGAATGAATTTCTTTTTGCACTGTTAACCATAGGTTAATAACACACTAAAGAACATACCATCAACTATGAAAAATCCAATCTACAATACAACATGTGCGCAAAACAAAACTATACCTGCTTTCCTGCTGATATCCAGAATATCACTGTGTTGACATCAATGACAATCCAAGTCATGAATGCAACAACAACTGCTACAGAATGACTGCCAAAATACTTTTCATTTTTTCCTAACAATCTCCCCCATTAGCATTGAGGGAAACATAGATAAAAACATCCAATGTTCCAAAAATCCAATACTGCAACATCACTGCAAAATATCAAATTAAATCTTGCTTCATTTTCCTATTCAGCTCTCTCATACAATCCATAATGTTTTTCATGTACATCTCTCCCCCATTGACATCAATGATAGAAATTCCATCACTAAGTCAACAACAACTTAATGTCAAAAGACACTTTTCAGAAAAATACAATAACAAGAGTCCTCATGACTCAGCTCATAAAATCCCCCATAGAGGAAGTTCCAACATCCAATCCAGAAGAAAGATAAGGCTCATATACCACTGGATGGATGCAATCATCTACATCAATTCTCAAAAATAGGTTGGGGCATAACCCCAAGCATACCTCTTAGATACACAAATATATCCTTAGGTAAAGGTTTTGTAAATATATCTGCTATCTGTTCCTTTGTGCTTATGTACTCCAATCTTACTTCTTTTTCTACAACTTTCTCTCTTACAACATGATACTTGATCTCAATATGTTGAGTCTTAGAATGTAAAATAGGATTTTTTGACATACTCACTGTACTGGTGTTATCACAATGTATAACAATAGGCTCATCAAACTTTATTCCAATATCCTTCAACATCTGCTTCATCCAAATAATCTGATTACAATTATTTACTGCTACAACACATTCTACTTCTACTGTAGTTTGTGAAGTACAATTCTATGTCTTACTTAACCAAGAGACCAATTTTCTTCCAAGAAAAAAGGCTCCACCACTGGTGCTTTTCTTGTCATCAATGTTGCCTCCCCAATTTACATCAGTATAGGCACATAAAATAAAATCATTAGAATTCTCATACCATAATCCATAATCCATTGTTCCTTTCAGATATCTTAGTATCCTCTTTACTACTGCATAATGTGATTCTCTAGGTTCTTCTTGAAAGCTTGCTACAATCCCAACTGAATGTGCTATATCAGGTCTTGTATGTGTCAAGTACTACAATCCTCCAATCATAGATCTATATTTTTTTTGCTCAACTGTTGGTGTCTCATCTTTGCTAGATAACTTATGTCCGGTTACCATAGGTGTTCCAACAGGTTTAGAATCTTTCATTCCAAATCTTTTCAATAAGTCATTCCAATACTTAGTTTGACTTACAAATATACCTTCCTTGCTTTGTGTTATCTATAATCCCCAAAAATATTTCATTTCTCCAATCATGCTCATCTCAAATTCAGTCTTCATTTCATCTACAAATTTGTCACTAGCTTCATCTTCTCCTCCAAAGATAATATCATCAAAAAATATAACTATAACCAACAAACCATTCTCAATTTCTTTTGTGTCTAAGTTACTATCTGTTGTTGCTTTTATAAATCCCAATTTCAATAAATACTTATCCAATCTTGCATACCAAGTTCTAGGTGCTTGTTTTAATCCATATAAAGCTTTCTTTAACTTACATACCATATCTCCTTCTTGTGTCAAAGGAAAACCTTCAGGCTGCTCAATGTAGACTTCTTCTTCCAATTCACCATTCAAAAATGTTGATTTCACATCCATCTGATACACTTTGAATTTCTTGTAAGCTACATATGCTAGAAACATTTTCACTGCTTCAAGTCTAGCCACAGGAACAAAATTTTCTTCATAGTCAATTCCTTCTTGTTGTGAATATCCTTTACATACAAATCTTTCTTTGTTTCTTATCACTTCTCCTTGCTCATTCATCTTGTTTTTTAATACCCACTTTGTTCCAATCACATTCTTGTCTTCAAGTCTAGGGACCAATTCCCATGTCTTGTTTTTTTCAATCTACTCTAGTTCTTCTTTCATAACATTAATCCAATGTTCATCTTCACAAGCTTCATTAGTAGTCTTAGGTTCAATTTGAGAAATCAAACATAAATGTACCTTATTTCGAGTCAAAACTCCTCTATCTAAACTTTCAATAACTTGCTCAACAGGGTGATGTCTTGAAGTATACCTGTTAGGTGTCATAGTTACTGATCTTGTTCCAACTATAGATTCTTCTCTGCTTTCTTCTCTATTTTCTTCTCTATTTTCCTCTCTATTTTCTTCAGTATGACTTTCATTTAGCAAATCACTGTAGCTTCAAAAAATAATTCTACATTTTCAATGTTAGGCTGAGGTTGTGCTTCTCCATCAGATTCATAATCAAGCATTCTTTCCTGATTTTAAAATTCTCATCAACTTTTACATTTGCGCTTTCAACAATAGTCTTAGTTCTTTTGTTATAACATCTATATGCTTTTCTTTTTAAGAATATCCAATAAATATTCCTTCATCACTTCTAGGATCAAATTTTCCTATATCATCATCTCTCTTTATATAACATTCACTTCCAAAAATTCTAAAATACTTAACTGAGGGTGCATGTCCAAACCATAATTCATAAGGTGTCTTGTTTGTATCTACTCTGATTTGTACTCTGTTCATAGTGTATACTGTTGTGTTAACTGCTTCCCTCCAAAAATTCTTAGCCAAATCATTTTCAAACAACATAGCTCTTGCTGCTTAAGTTATTGACCTGTTCCTTCTTTCTATAATACCATTTTGATCTAGTGTTCTAGGGGCTGAAAGTTGTCTCTTAATACCATTCATTTCACAAAAGGTGTTAAACTCTCTAGATGTAAATTCACCACCTCTATCAAATCTTAGACACTTAATCTTCATTCTAGATTCATTCTCAATTTTGCTTTCCATGATCTTAAATTTATCAAATGCTTCAGATTTTTCTTTCAAAAATGCAATCCACATCATCCTTGTAAAATCATCAACAAGAATCATAAAATACCTTTCTCCATAGAATCCTCTAGTCCTAGTAGGACCACTCAAGTCTATATGAACAATCTCCAGCTTCTCTATCGATGTGAACTTCTTGTTGGGAAATGAACTCCTTTTCTACTTTGCCATCATACATTCTTTGCAAATCATGTTAGTAGGTTTCATAATTCTAGTTAAATCTCTTACCGCAAGTGTAGTGCTCACCTTGACAATATTATCAAAGTTTATATGACAAAACCTTTTATGCCATAACCAACTGTCATCAATCTTTGTTAGCAAACATGTCATCTTAGTAGGATTCAACTGAAATACATTACCTCTAGTTCTGGATCCTTTTCCAATTAGATTTCCATCTTTATCTTTTATCACACAAGTTTTCTCAGCAAACCAAACTTGATAACCCTTATCAGCCAATTGTCCAACGCTTAGTAGATTATGTCTCAATCCATCAACAAAGTAAACATCATCAGTGTTAGTCTTTCCACCAAGAGTAATAGATCCTATACCCTTAATCAAACAAGGTGCATTATTACCAACCCTAACAATTCCTCCATCATAATTATCTAACTTAACAAACTTTCTTTTATCTCCAATCATATGATGTGAACAACCACTATCTATAATCCAATCACATTTCTTTTCAACTTGTGAAACTAATGCTTTTTCTTCCTTTTTATCAGATTCAAAACTTTCTTCTTTAATTGCTACAAATCCTATTTCCTCAAAGTTATCATTATCACTGTCACTTAAATGTCTTTCAATTCCTGCTTCAAGATCTTCATCATTTGCATAATAACATTCTTTAGGTCTCCTAGGTTTAAAGTTGCTTCTATACTTCTTAACTCTTTTAGGAAATTTAGATGCAAAATGACCATATTCTTGAAAAGTCCAACATTTAAAGATTTTCTTACCATCTGGTTCTCTTTTTACAAGTAATGCAATGCCTTCTTCAATCTTCTTATCTTCCTCAGATTTAGATCTACTACTGCTGGCATAATCTCCATTCACACTAGTACTTCTTGTAGGTCTAATGTTAAGAGCACTAAATTTTGTTTCCATTCTAGGTAGCTCTCTTGATAATCTCAAGTTCATCTCTGTTGTTTCTAATCTTCCAAGAAGAGTCTCTCTTGAAAAGTTCAATGTACAAGGTATCACTTGTTCAATCATCTATGTTGTCTGCTTGAATATTGGTGTCAAAGTTCTCAGAATTTTCCATATCACTTCATTCTCTATCTTATCACCTCCACAAGACTGTATTCATGTTACAATCTTAGACATCCTACCAATATAGCTTCTAATAGATTCATCTTCCATCATTCTGATATCTTCAAATACATAAATTCAATTATGTAATCTAGCCTTCTTTGCATGTTCATCACCTTCAAAAGTAGAATGTAAAGCTTTCCAAATTGCATGAGATTTTTCAAACATCTTACCTGACTATATTCATTCTCTGGTACTACAGCCAAAAGTGCTTCTCTTGTAAGTATGTTACACATGAATAGATCTAGTTCATCTTTAGTTCCTACCTCTAGATTGTCTTCATCAATGATAGTCTTCTCATTCTTTGTAATCAACCAATAAATTAGTCCTAAACACAATAGATGAGTCTTCATCTTTTCTTTTCAGCTGTCAAAATTTACTCCATCAAACTTAGGGGTTTCTTTTCTAAAATTCACCATGGATCTCCTTAAGTTGTTAAACTTTTCTTTCAAGGACCTGCTGCTCTGATACCAATTGTTAGAAAGTAAAGATCCCCAAGATAACTGAGAGGGGGGGGTGAATCAGTTATCAGATAATTTAACCATTCAACTACTTTAAACAATATAATCAATGTACTAATAAACCATAGAAAGGTAACCATACACAATTGCACAATAACACAAGATATGTTGACTAGGGAACCTCTTGAAAAGAGTAAACCCTGGTGGGAATGATGCCCACAAAATGATGCACTAATATGAAATTTCCTTGTTAGAGGATGGACCCTGTTAGGAGTCTTATGAAATACATTCAGTACATATAAATCCCTGTTAGGAGATCTTGAATCCCTATTAAAAGATTCTAACCCGGTTAAGAGTTTATGGAAGACAGAAGGACCCACTACCCAAATAGCTTCAAGGAAAGATCTTTGAACCCACTATCCAAAAGATCTTAGAATTATTCAATAGAATAATATGAAATATATTACCTCCTTCACACTATCCCAAAACCGCACTCTCTGCTACACAAGATCACAATTCTAGGTCTCTGTACTCACAAGTCTTCCTTCATCACTGAATTAGCTCTTTTCTTCACTTCATGCATATATTCACATCTCAACCTTCATAGTACATATTGCAATAAGGAAAACATTCCTTCTTATATACCAAACTCAAATAATTACAAATGAGTGGGTCCTCAATTACAAATAAATAAATTCTACACGCTACACATAAAATTTCACATAAAATTGTCAGCTTCCAGATACTGTAACTTTCTCCAAACATATCTTCAAAATTTGTGCTATGAACCACATCATCATTAATGAGTCTCCAACATCCCTTTAACTATGCAAAATTATATTCCATCCCAGCTAAGAGATATCCTCCGATCTCCAAAAATCACTTCACAGAAACACTGTCTAAACACTGCTTTCACCAAAATGCTCATTACTCTCATAAATGAATGAATTTCTTTTTGCACTATTAACCATAGGTTAATAACACACCAAAGAATATACCATCAACTATGAAAAATCCAATCTTTAATACAACATGTGCACAAAACAAAATTGTACCTACTTTCCTACTGATATCCAAAATATCACTATGTTGACATCAATGACAATCCAAGTCATGAATGCAACAACAACTGCTACACAATGACTGCCAAAATACTTTGCATTCATTCCTAACAAATAGTTGCTTCCTTAGATCATAAAATAACTCAGGCACAAGTGTGTTGATGAAAATGTCAATCTTTTCTCTTTTAGGTAATGGACGAGGATACCTAGAATACAATGACCTCCAACATTGTAAGTAAGTTGCAAATGGCTCACCTTGATGTTGTCTTAGATTACTGAGATCTATCATGATGATAGGTTGTTGGATTTTGTAAGAATAATGCTGGGTAAATCACTGAGCCAACTCATCAAAATTCTTAAGAGGTGGTGTTAATTTCACAAACCATTCCAAAGCTTGGCCTCTTAAGCTTTGAGGGAATAATTGTAGAAGAAATGTGTCTTCATGAAGGAAGTCCATGCTAAGAGTGTAAAAGTGATGCACATGGTCATGGGAATCACCATTTCCATCATACTTGTCATATTTGGGAACCTTAATATCCCTAGGAAATGGGACCATGTATAGACTCCTATCAAAAGGAAGAGCACAAATTGATTCTACAAAAGAGACCTTTGGAGGCTCTCTTTCTATTGCCATTTGGGTAAGGTGTTGATTTGTCTGACGCAGTTCTTCTTGAAGGACTTCCAATTCAGTTGGTACTCTTTGTTGGACAATTTGTCTGACATCATAGCTAGGAGGAAGCTTGTATCCTCTAGAAGTCATATATTGAAAATATTGATCAGCATTATGCTCTAAAAGCTTATGCATCATTCGTTGGGAGACCACATCTTGTTCAAATCTCATAAGATCCTCAATAGAAATCTCATCATCAACCTCTGCCTCATGTTGAGAGGGAGGAGGCCTAGGAGGTGAAGAAGGCACACCAAAAGTGGGTCTTGGAGGAGATCTTGGTGGTGTGTTGTTGCCATTGTTTCCATTAAAAATAGGTCTATGCTCATAGTTACTAGTCTCGGGTTGTTCATGAAATGTCCCTCTATAAGCCATGCGCCTAGTAGCATCCATCCTTTGTTGATTGTGTTCTTTTTCTAAGTGCACTTGGTTATCCTTATGCTCAAAGTGTTCTTGCAAGCATTGAAATTTTTCTTGTTCAGTCAAAGTGAGTGAGACACTGTCTGTGTTTTTGGGGGTCTTGAATGCGGAAAAGAGGAAACCTCCTTTGTACCATGGGGTAGCCTTAGAATCCTCATATTGGTTAGAACTAGAATTGTTGTTGCTAATGGGTTCTCATGAGCATCTAGTTGGAGAAGGTAACTATGTACAATTGAATGGAGGATGACTCTCTTGCTCAAATTGAGATCGAGTTGTAACCGGCATGAAAAGAGATGTTGGTTGACTAATAGAATGAGACAAAGTTTCTCAGATTTGAGATAAGAAAAGCTAATAAAGATCACTTGTCAAAGTAGAACAATAGAGAGATGGCTCATCAAAATTTCTCAAGCACATACAGCAATCAATTGACTAAAGCTGAGCAGTGAGCAAGAAGCTCAATAAGCAAGTAGCTAGAGAGGTAACTGTGATGTGACAAGTGATCAAGAGTAGCATTCGTTAAGCTCAAATCCAATAGTTTTAGCTCATTTTTTTTTTTAGTCTAGAACAAATCTAAGCATGTAGGCAACAAGCTAGCTTCAGGTAAGAATAGAAAAAGACATTCTATGACAAGTTAAAGTGCAAGTTTAGCAACTCTAGATTGCAGCAATGATAGGATAGTAGAAATGACCCAAGCGATAGTTCTCAGGCAAACAAGGTGATACTTCTCAATCGGGTGATACTTCACCTTATACCAGGTGATAGAGCTTAATATACTAGAGTGACAGACTTTAGGCAAAGCAAGCGATAGATAGCAGGCGTGAACTATCGCACGATATTTCTTAGTAAGGCGATACTGTTGCAGATTTGGGTGATTTTTTGGACTAGTGAAGATAAAAATCTTAGTTTTGAAGTGTTTTAATCAAGTTTGAAGGTTGGATAGTGCAATTTCTCAGTTTGACAAGCAGTAACAGCAGATAAAAGATAGGTTTGCAAATAGTATAGGATCAAACATGTCATAGAACACTTGAAACAAGGGAAAAAGGAACCTTGCCAAGACAAGCACTTGTGATATCAAAATGAAAAATTCTATGAGTGCTACCATTTTGTTTGAATATTGAGAACATTTACACTGGTATAGCACAATCGAAGACAATTCAAGAAATTACTACCTAGAAGGACAAGGCTCATTACTTAGCAACGTGGCCCACAACTTGATGCTCCCTTGCCTCACACGAAGTGGTTGCCCACAAGAGATATTAGCATTGTCATGGAACTGTCAATAACACAACCAAAGGAACACATATGGTGAGTGTCTTGGGGTGATCTGGGTAAGTCCACTTGGATCAATCCTTGCACCAAGAAGCTAAGTGGCTAAAATAAGGTGGCCTCTATCTAAAGGTTCGTAGTAAGGGCTTCCATTCATAGCACCCCTCTTGCTCCTCATAAAGGACTAGGACCTCGCAGCCTCAAGACTACCTTAAGAATTATTGCCCAATGCTTTCCTCATGGTCACAATCCAACAAGTTACTCACATTAAGCGAAGATAAGTACTATGTCTACCAAGGTTTTTTGTCCTCGATAGCCTTGAGATTATAGTGGGTTGGAATAGCTCGGTATTAGCTTGTCCCCACTTGGGTCATTCCTCTTGATTGCTCAAGAGCAGGCCCGCTAAAGGATTCTAAATCTAAACAAAAAGTGGATCAATTCTTGAGGTTCAAGGTTTTTGGTTCACCACAAGGGTGAAGAGCATACTCCCCTATCTCAAAAACTTCACCCAAACACACCAAGCAAAGATTTAGTTACCCCCTTGCTTCCAAAATCTCAAGATGGGTCAAGATTTCTGTTTCACCACAAGGGTGAAGAGCATACTCTCCTACCACCTCAAAATTCCTACAACAAGGTATTAAGTGCCTAATAAATGAAATTACTAGGTTTTGCCACACTTAAAAGGAAAGCAAATAAACAAGCAAGATTTTTTTTTTTTTTATGCTTGGGCAGCCCTACAAAAACTGTTAGTAGCCCTTTTTGACATGCATTCTTTTGGTAAAATATCTCAAGCAAGTGCACCTACAACCACAACTCGTTAGACCCATAATGGTTAGCAAAATAAAAAATCTAACAATAGTTAGCACATGAAAAAAATAGATAATCTGCAAAAAATAACTGATCAAATGACAAAATCTAAAAATGAAACCATCATGGTTGGCTTAGGCACGAAAAGACCTTTCCAATGATATAGAACACTTTAATTTTTTATACCATTTGCAAAAATTTCTCAAAAATGGGCACCCATTTTCCAAAGTGGCATGGATTTGAAAACATTAAAATTTTCAAAAAATTTCAAAAAGTTAGCAGTGAACCCAAAACTTGCAAGATAGATAAAATAACTCAAAAATAGCTCACTGCTAGGTACAAATGATAGTTACAGACACCAAAATTATCGCACGATACTTCTCAGTATACTGGGGCGATAATATTAGTCTGTGTGATACTTCACTTGACACCAGATGATACTTCGCCCAAGACCAGGCGATATTCTCTACAATAGCCAAGTGATGCTTCTGACAAGGGAAGTATCACACATGCATACAGAGAACTATCATGCAATACTTCTAGAAAGTAGTGTACAATAGTCTGAGATAGAAAAATAGAGACCAAAAATTAAGCTAAAAACTTACCGAAAAATTGACAGAAAATGACGAAAATGCAGAAAAAGAAGGGACAAAGCTAGTCTACTCTGCCCTATGGTGGGCACCAAAAATGTGTGCTATAATTGTGTCACACTTCTATGATTCATTACATTCAAGAACACTCTAGAATGAGGTCTCAAAAATTGATCCATAGCTCCCTAGGCATGGAGTGCAAGGGTTTTTAAGAATGCTCTCAGCTAGAGCTATTAAGCCAATAACCTTTCTAGTAAACCATGCAATGGGAGATTCAATGAAGACAAGGGAAAGAATGCCAATATCCTCAAGAATCAAGAATGAAAATGCAATGCAATGCTATGCTAGAAATGTAAATGCAAGCTAAGCTATGAAAATGAAAGAACAAGTATTACCAAGCCTCCTAGTTAAGCTAGATGAATTAATCTAAAGCATAAAGGAAATCTAAGCTAAGTATGAAGCTATGAATGCCATGACAATTCAAGAAATGAAACTATGATAACATGTAGATGCAAAAGCGAAGAATGCTCCAAATCTTCAAAAGCTCCAAGATGACCTAGAAAACCTGTAGCATAACATTAGCATAAAAAGTTGAGATCTAAAATGAAGAAGAGAGCTCTCCTTTTAAAAGAAATGAAAAGGAATGGACCATGGAGATTAAGAGGCAAAAGATTTAATCAATGGTGGAGCTTAAAAGACAAGCAATCCATGTGCACAAGTATCCTCCAATGAGAAAATAGAAGTTGAATTTTGTGTCCATATGAGACAAAAAGTGCTTTTTCCCTTTTTATAAAATAAGAATAATACTTTATTTGTGTAACTTAGGATAAGAGGAAAAGTGGGGGCTTTTTATTTATTAAAAGGGGAGGAAATATTCCTTTTAAATAAATAAAGACTTAGGATAAGATGGTTAGCCCATAGAAAATAATCGAATAAATGATAGAGCTAGGATTTGATCAAGAGCAAGCAATTGATGATTTAGCAAAAGGGGCTAATAGTCTAGATGACCATTTTTAGGTGATTACAACAATTACCTCTCTTTACAATTACAATTACATTTAAATTTATACCAATAGCTTTCTCAAAGAGTTAACATCTAGGATTTCATCCCTTTATATTCTTAAGTCATTATTTTGATAAACAAAATAATCCCTTAACTCTTTACTAGTTCTATCTTCATATTCTATCATGTCGGCTTTACACTCTCTTCGGTAAAACTGTCATAACTTCTTCCGTACATGTTGTACTAACTTGTGTTCTAAGATGGGTGATCAATAGTCATCATAGAGTCTATGTTCAAGTGTGAAAACATTGAACTTACCCCAGTCAACATCGTAAATAAAAACTGTATCCAAGTTCACTGGTAAAACATTGTCTCACACTTAGAAAAATTTGCAATGCACTCTATCATACTTTCTCTCTGACTTGTGAAATCTTCATGAGGATCATATGTTTCCATAATGACAACATATATTCAATCAACTCAGCCAAATTGCCAAAAATCTCTCCCTTTGTCATTGGTGGCAACATATGAGAAAATTGGCTAAGTGTACAACTCAAAATCTTAAAAATGTTCAAAACTGTGGCCATAGTATAAAATGCATACTATCCTTATAAATCCTCAAAAATTACTGCCTCTAATATAGTACTCCCCCTAAGAGTAACAACCCTTATCATATACTATCAATTTTCTTCTATATATCTCTCCCCCTTTGACAACAAGGACAAAATAAGGTAGGGAGGGTCACAAAATTGTGTCACAAAAAGTTATACCTCAATTTTTTTATTGCAAAGCTGGTAGGCTTGGAACACAATTTGCAAAATCTATCTTCATGGCTTCTATCTCCTTCTCCCATGATTTCTTAATGGAATCTGCCACGTTGAGTAGTGCACTCAGTCCATAAGAAGAAATTTCACATACTGGGAGGTTTTCAAAGTTAAATTTCTCAAAAGATGTCTTTGCTGAAAGACAATCTTCCAACTATTCTTCAATTATGCTCAACTTCATAGAAACATGCTCTCTCAAAAGAGTATATCTTCTCAATTTCCTATCTTTCTCATCTTGTACAATTCTGATTTCATCATACAATTTTCTAACTTTCTTCTCAACATTACAGAGCTTCACATTGGGGTTAGATAGAAGGTTTGTTTCATTTAGAATCTTTGCTTCCTTCAACTTTATCTTCTGATCTTCTTCAATTGTCAAAGTCTCTAATTTTGTACACTGTATGTACAAAGATTTTCCCATTTCCAAATGTTTCCTCAAATCTTTGATATAGATATCAAGAGTATTGATATCATTGCTGATGTACTGACTAATGTTCAAAAGCATTCTAGCCTCATAGTCTGCTTGTGCTTTCATTTTTGCATTATCAACTAGGTGTGTGAATTCATTATCAAAGGTACTCATTACCTTATTTTCCTTCTCCATAGGGTTTGCTTCTAAAATTTGTGTGGTCACAATACTTTGTAACTTCTTAGTTAGTTCCTTCAAACATCCTTCAAGACTCTTCACCTTCTTATTCTTACCAATTATTTTGTTTAAGGATGTAATCAGTTCCAGCTAATCATCATCATCTACTTCTTTTCGCAAATGCTCAATCATAGAGCCAATTTGAGTCTTCTTTCTAGTCTCAGGAGTAAGACTGATATCTTCTTTGGTGGGAAGGGGAACTTGTTCTTCTACAACTGGTGGTTCCACAATAGTGGTCTCTATCATCTCTTCTTCTTTTGTAGCTTCCTGTTCCTCAAAGGATGAATTGTCAACAATGTTCTCCAAATTCTTGAATACATTTTCATTAGTATCCAAGGTGATTTGTGTACCTTCTACATTCATTGTTTCATCTTCAATATTAATAGCTAGAGAAGAGGGAATGTCCTCTTGTACTTTCTCACCTGCTTGCTCTGCTGCAACTGATGATTCTCCAACATACTCTGCCATAACCGTGATAATTGCCTATTCAGTCTCAAAATTTACTTCTTCATACCTACCTCCCATAATCTGAATTGTTCTCCTTTTAGTTCTCAAATGGGTGCTTAGGGCCTTCATAATCTAGTTGAAATGAGCTTCATCTCTTATCTCACAAAGCTTCCTCACAAGCTTTTCTCTGATAGTTGTCTCTTCATCTGATGTTCTCTTCTTTCTATTTAGAAGTTTGTTATCAAGATCATTAGGTATTTGTCCTTGAATAGCATCAAACTTCTTACTAGTCAAGATCATATGCTTCACAACTGCATTCTCTAGATTAATTCTATCAGTATAATCATAAAGATCATAATATTTGTTCATTCTTGCAAAGTCACCATTCTCAATAATCTGCTCATTAAGTTTTTCAACTTTTAGTTTCCAAACTTTCTTCTTTGTAGTGATATCATCTTTAACCTCTGCAATCTTCCTTGGAATAGGTTGCACTAGAGTTTTATGCCTCTTTCTTGGTCCAGTGGTACTCTCCTTAATTCTTTTTCTAGGTGTGGAGGAAGTGGATCTAGTAGACATCTTTGTTTCTATGTCCTTCTCAGGTACTTCCACTTTCACCTTTACTTGCGGTTCTTCTGTGGCATTGCAATTGATGATAAAGGAGGGATGGACAAAACTTCCTTTTGTCCACTCTCTCTAATTGATGCTACTTTCTACTTTGCTACCAAAAACTCTCTATCTATCATTCATGTATCCTTTAAGATTTTCTTAATGGTGCTCTCAAATCTCTTCTTAGACTATTTCTCTTCAATTAGAATCTTAGCGCAGTTGAAGTTCTCCTCAAAGGTTCCAAACCTATTACACTAAGTGTCCAACTTACACTTCAGTAGTCTACTAACATACTCTTTAGTTTCTACCTTAGATATTTCATAGCCAAGAGGGTCTATGAACTCTATTCTAGGCTCTACTGCTTCAATATAGGTAAGGTCAATATCCACCATAAAACATATATCATCTTTGTATTTCTCAACAAGAGACTTAGGGATCCTTGATCTGCTAGACACAATATTTTGAAATGTCTTAATAACAAGTATTGCACTCTCATTAACACTGTCAATAACATGCTTTCTATATACTACATTAATCCTTTCCATTGTGGTTTGTCCATCATTCAAATCATTTCCTATGGTGTAAGGAAATCTCCTCAAAAGATGAAAGAACATGTATGTGATTAGGGATGAGAACCTAAACTATGTATACTTAGTTTTCTTGATCTTCTCCAAGTTCTCAAACAATTGAATTCTAAGACTTTCACACATATCAACTGGTACCCTATCAACACATATAAGATAAGCTGCATGTACCATTCTAGTTGCCATGTCATCTTCCCTTGAATTAGCACAAAACTTAGTAGTTAGGATCTTGCAAATGTATCTCACATCAACTTGTTTGATCTTGCTAATCGCAATTCCTCTACCATTATAGGATGAATTAGTTTTTTCAATGACTACTTTTCTCATGTTTTTCTTATTAAAAGGAATAGCTCTAGTCTTAGATAATCCAATGACTTCATTAATCAAATTAGCTGTAATATCTATCACTCTATCCTCTAGCCAAAACTTTCCATTATGAATTCTACTCAAAATGATCTTAGTGCATTCTTCATTATCAAATTCATACTGTAATCCATATTTGATAATTTTATTATGTTCCAAGTGTTCAAAACCTTGTTTCAGTTTCATATCCTAATTGTAAATCTTTTGATATTCATCTATAAAATCACTATCATTTACTATCTATAGTTTGCATCCAGGATAACTCCTGACATTCTCTAAATGTAAAACTCTATCTGGTATGAATGATAATGCAAACCTAGGGTATTCTTCCAATGGTTCTACTAGTTCCCTTTTCAATTTAGGTCTATTCATGTCTCTGACATTATTTATTAAGGAAACATCCATGATTTCTTCAAATGCCTTTACTGATTCAAAGATTTGTCAAGTAAAATACCTCAATTTCATGATTTTAGGGCTTGCATAGATTCGACACACAATTCTTCTCCAAATCCTTGCAAAATGCTTTCTATCACTTCTCTTTGATCTCCTTGACACTTGGCTAAACTTTGATGATCAAATAATACCGATCATAACCTTTTATTAATTCAATCTCACTTAGATCTAACATCACATTCAATTCTTTTGCTGATTCTTTCCAAAAACTTGTCTCTGCTATCCTGCAAAACTTAAAACTTCTTGCAATCTTGAAAAACATAATATTTTTCTTTGCACTCTTAACCATAGCATTAGAATATCATAAACTACCTTGCATTAACTGCACAAGACTCAATTCATCATATATCTACTTCTATACTAAATCTAAGTTCCTATTCTACTACAATTTACATGAATTAAGTACTTTGAGATAGGTTAGGTAAAGATTCATTCTTACCTTTCTAATTACCTTCAATGTTGAATATGTCTCCTTGATATGTGCTTTTGATAAACTTCACTTCATCTGAATTACTAAAACATCCTTTCTAACTGTTACTAGCATCTTCATTTCTTCTTGCATGATTCCTGGAGTTAGGATTAGGATGAAAAACTCTATTTTTCATTCTACAAAACCTTGCTATATGTCCAATCTTGTTACATATCTAACAAACAATTCCATTGTTTCCATGTCTTGGTCCAAGTTGATTGATTTGTGATCTACAGTTTCTAGCAATCTGTCCAACCTTGTTGCATCTATAACATACTACTCCACTTCTTCTATTCCTAAACATTCTACTATCATCATTATTCTCAATAGATTTAGGTTTCCTACAATCAATAGCTCTATGTCCAAAACCATGACAATTGTAACAATAACCATTAAGAGGTTTAAATTGTTTACCTATGCAATCTCTCTTCATATGACCAATAGTATTACAAGCAAAACATCTACCTTTGAATTCTCTTTGCATACCTTTGGGTGATTCCTCTTGCTTTGGAAATTCTTCTTCTTTAGGTGTATCTTTAGATTTGTTGATCTTATTAGGCTTCTTCTCATCCATGCTTTTAGATATCTTCAGATCCAGTTCCTTGCCTTCATCATTTTCTTTGAAAGTGTTGAATCCAAGACCAGTCTTATCATAGAATGGTTTCTGATAAGATATTTGTTCATCAATCTTCTCACTAGTTGAATATAGCCTTTCAAGTTGTTTTTTGGATTGAGTCAGTTCACCTTTCACAATCTTATTGTATTTCTCAAGTTCATCATACTAAAAATTGACTTTCTCAAGTTCAGATGTTACTTTAGAAAGTTTAGATTTTAGTCCTTCATTTTCAGTCTTTAGACTTTCATTCTTAGATTTTAGATTTGCTTCATTCTTTCCATTTCCATCTTTCAAATGAAGCTTCGAATTTGCTATCTTCAATTCATGCTTAAGGATCTCATTTTATTTTTCCATATTGTCATCACAATCCTTAATAAAAACTTTGAATTCTTTTTCAGATCTTAGATCTTCCAATTTGTTTTTTAGTTTCTCAATGAGGTTCTTTGCATCATCATACTTTCTTTTCAAAGTATCTTTTTCAATAGTAAGCAACTCAATCTATTCAAGAGCTTCTTCAAGATTATTTTGTAGTTGATCCATATCCATAGAGATCTTATTCAAGCTACTAGGCTTTCCTTGAATGATTCTTTTATGAGTAACTAAGCTCTGATGCCAATTGTTAGAAATAAGGAATATTGAGAGGGGGGGATGAATCAGTATTCTACAAACTTTATCTTTTGCCCAATTATGGATATAACAGATTATCTTTATCCATGCATAACAATAAAGAACTCATAACACATTATTTGTTCTCGAGGGAACCCTGGCCAAGGGAAAACCCTGGTGGGGATGGTACCCACAAAGATCCACTAATCAAAATTATCCTATTAAGGATGTTGACCCTGTTAGGAGTCTATTACAAGCATATAGTGTATCAGTCCTGATTAAGGGACTATAGGCCTTGTTAGAAGCCTCAACCCTGTTAGGAGTTGTAGTACAAAATGTGATTACTAGATGAGCCCACTACCCAAACAAGTAATGTACAATATACACTAATTAAAAAATAGGTTAAGGTACATAACCTTATACTACTTGCATCAATATCACTTCACTGCTCTTTCACTATCGCTATTACATATGCTTCACATACTTTGCATCATACTTCTACAATTACTTGCTGCTTGTTACAATTACCTCTCTTTATAATTACAATTACATTTACATTTATACCAATAGCTTTCTCAAAGAGTTAACATGTAGGATGTCATCCCTTTATATTGTTAAGTCATTATTTTGATAAACAAAATAATCCCTTAACTCTTTACTAGTTCTGTCTTCATATTCTGTCCTGTCAGCTTTACACTGTCTTTGATAAAATTGTCATAACTTCTTATGTACATGCCATACTGACTTGCACTTTGAGATGGGTGATCAATAGTCATCATAGAGTCTATGTTCAAGTGTTAGAGCACTAAACTTACTCCAGTTGATGTCGCAAACAAAAACTATATCCAGGTTCACTGGTAAAACATTATCTCACACTTAGACAAATTTGCAATGCGCTCTGTCATACTTGCTCTCTAACTTGTGTGATCCTCATGAGGATCATATGTTTCCATAATGACAACATATATGCAATAAACTCAGCCAATTTGCCAACATCTTTTCCAAAGGTCCCTGGAATATCAGGGCCTCGTTGTTAATCTTCCAATGTTGGTGTTGTGACTTCTCTGTCTCTGATGACAAGAAGCTCAAGGTCCTAGTGTGGGTCAAGTTCCCTGGTCCTCCCTTACCTTGTTGGCCTTTCATGCAAGCCATAGTGTAGAAGCTCGGTAGGTTTATATGTCTTGAGCATGTCTATTTTCTTAATTCGTACATTCATGAGAGGCTCTGTGTTGAGGTTGACCTTTCTAGGGATCTCAAAGAATCCATAGAGATTTAGGTTGGTGATACCACCTTCACCTAGAAGGTGCTCTATCTTAATCTTCTCAATACTTGCTATCAGTGTCAATCTATGGAGCATAAGATTAAGGACTTCCCTTTGGTAGTGCCTCGTACCAAGCCTCCTCCCAAGCATGCTAGTTCATAGCCAGTTGAGGCTGGCAAGAAAGAAGAGGGAAAAAAATATGAATGGGTCACTATCAGTTGCTATAACAAGCCCCACAAGTAGCCTATTTTGGCTCCCACCTCTCAGCCGCCACCTTTTGATAACATGGTTTTTTTGGAAACCCCTGTTATCAAAGTTTCAAACCTTGTTGAGTAGGGGACAAATGTTGCCACCACTCAAGCTTCTACTCCTCTAGCCATGATGACTCCAATGGCTCCTGAGATTGTTTCTTCCAGCTCTTTTCACTGCTCTCATAGCCCTTCTAGGCACACTAAGACTAAATTCAATGGCATGCAAAACAAGCGGCGTAATATTTCCCTAGATTTTCCTGGGTCTAGTTTTGCCCAAGGATATTTGTCTAATAGCTTTGACTCCCTTGGGGATGAGGATGGAATGGATGACACTATTATTCCATGAAGTACATCTCATGGAATGTTCATGGGTTATCAAACCTACTCAGATAATATTCTGTCAAGGATTTTCGTAAGCATTTTTGTCATCTGGATGTTTTATGCCTCCAGAAAGTTAAGATTTTTGGTTTCATGCTTGATGCTGCTTGTAAAGTTATTTGGCCTAAGAGCCTTGCTCTTTGTTCTCAGCACAAGGCTAGTCAAGGTGGAGTTGTTACTCTCCTCTTTCCTCATTGGCATTCCTTGCTGGTTAGCCATGGTTCTGATCCCATGCAATGAGTTGTTTGGGTCACTTTCATCATTGAGTATCATTCCTTTGGCATAGCTAATGTTTATGCTCCCAATGATGCTATTAAAAGAACTCACTTGTGGCATTGACTTGTAGATTCTCTACCACTTGCTACCTAGCTTTTTTGTGGGGATTTTAATATGGTGGAGATGCAGTATGACAAGGATGGTTTTGTACCATTTTGATAGATAGCTGGTGAAAGAGAAGCCTGGTACTACATGCGTAATAAATTAGGGATTTTTTATCCCAATGTGGGCCACTATCATTCTGATGGGGCTTGGCACACTTGATCTAATTACAAGGCTTCTTCTAACATAATTCATAAAAGGCTTGATTGTGCCATGATCTTGGCTCAATCTTTTTTTTCCTTTTCTAAAAAGAAAGCCTTACCGATCACTCCTCTTGTTGATGTGACCTTGTCAGACCACTTTTCCATCCAATTTAATGTTGTTTGGTAGATAGTTAAGGCTAGGCCTCCCACCACACAATTCTACTTTAATACTTATGTCCATCATCCTTCCACTATCACCCACATTCATTAGGTTTGGAACCTTGAGCCTAGATCCACCCACTTGATAGGATGGATTCAATGGTGGAATGACACCATCAGGCATACAACTCATTTCTTGTGCATCTATGGTAGGCAATTGGCCAACTATCATCGCAAAGCCTATGATGTCAACACCAAAGCTTTACGTGTTGTGACTAAAGCTTTAGGTTAGGACCTATTCAATCAAGAGTTGCAAATCAATCTTGCCAAGTTACACCACCAGAACAAAGTGGCTGACAACCATGCTACCAAAGGAGGCTAGATCAAAGCTCAGCTGCACTAGTTAAAGGTCGGAGACCAAGTCTCAAAAAAATTTTTTACTGCCCTCCATCCTTGACATACTAGTATGGGCATATCTAGAATCTGAGAAGGTCATTCCCTTTTCACGAAGCTTCCTGATGTTTTGCAAGCCTTTGTTCGTCACTATGAACAAGTCTTTGCTACTCAGGGCCACTCCCCTACCAGCGAGAAAGCTCTTATGGATTGCATTGCGGTGGTTCCTTAGTATGTCTCCCCTACTTAGCGGGTCTTTTGTGACCAACTACTTTCCTTTTAGGATATTCGTGAAGCTATGTTCATCATGGCTGATGATAAAGCCCCTAGTTGTGATGGCTTTCCCTATGAGTTTTAAAAAACCCTTTGGGATGCCATTGGTCTGGATCTCCACCAGGTCTACCTAGAAGCCTTTCATACCCAATCTCTTGGGGATATCATTAACCAGGGGAATATCAAGTTCATTCCCAAAACTAGGGATCCTGAGGACATTTGTAACTAGTGGCCCATCACTTTGCTCAATGTCTCATACAAGATCATTGCGAAAGCACTAGCTCTCAAGATCTGACACATGCTTCCACAAATTGTTCGACCTAAGAAAATAGGGTTTATTAAGTAAATATTTATTCTTGACAACATCATTACTATTTGGGAAGCTATGGAATGGGCTTGTAAGTCTCACCAAAAAGCCCTTTTTCTCAAAATTGATTTTTCTAAAGCTTATGATCGTATTGAATGGCATTTTATCCCTACAATGCTTCAAGCTATGGGTTTTGGCCCAAGATTTCTTTAATCTATGTAGATGCTCTTCAATAATGCGTCCACCTACATTACCATCAATGGCCACTAGTCTACCACCTTTGGGATTTTCCATTCCATTCGATAGGGTTTTCCTCTGGCTCTAGCTCTTTATGTGTTAGTGGTCGAAGGGTTGGGCTATCTGCTTTCTCACTCCATTTCCATGGTAACTATTAGGGGGATATCCTTGCTAAATTCCTCCCAATAGATTATTAATGGCCGTTTCACCAATGATTCATTCCTCACTCTAGTGGAGGATGAAGAGAATATCAAGGCAACCTTGTAGTGTTTAGACACCTTTTTCTTGGCTTTTGGCTTAGCCATTTAGTGGCACAAAACCCTTTTTTATAGACAATCTTCTCTTCCCGAGCCTCCCTAGCTTTCTCAATTTGGCTAGACAAGAATTCAACATGGGGAGATTTTCTAATTTTTGGTTATTCCCTTTTCTTTTCAAGGCAATCCTATTGATCTATGAAATGCAATTCTTGCTAAGATTGAAAAAAAGAAGACCTACTGGATCATGAAGTCACTCTCCCTCGTAGGAAAATTCTAGATCTGCTCCAAAGTCTTGGCTACCACACATGTTTATTACTCCTCTTGTTGGGCCCCTTCCAAAGCCTCCTACAAATGGCCCGAGAAACTTCTTCAAGATTTTCTCTGAGCCTCCGACATTGATCACCAGGGCTTTCACAAAGTTGCCTGGGACTTTTTTTGCCTTCCAAAGTCCTCTGGTGGGCTTGGATTAATTGATACCTAGAAGCAAGGGCATGCCCTTTGTGCCAAGTGGGTTGTGCAGTGCCTCATAGGCAATGAATCCTAGAAAATTCTGCTTTGTCACTACATTTCCTTAGGCTTTCCTCTTCACAAGCTTGCCTGGAAGGGGATTGGCTTTCAAACCCTGCTAGTTATGAGGGAGCCTATCCAGATCCAAGGTACTTTTGTCACCAAAAGTATTTGGAAAGCTTGGGAGTCTGTCAAGCCATGGCTTTGATGGGCTGGGAATGGTTTTTGAGATGGTCTTTCTTTCAACTAGTAGAACATTTGGTGGTCTCCTCTTTTTCCCTAGCAAGGGACTCCTCTTGCCATAATTCAAGGGGTTAGTGCTCTTCAATTTCACAAGCATGGCATTCAAACCCCCAAGGATGTTTTCTCCAGAGCCACTATGAGTCTTCGATCCTGGGATGATCTTCGAGTTCAATTTTGGCTCGTCCACCTAGATCATCAGACTTTTAACTTGCTGGTTTTTTCCATTCTGCCTCACCTCTTGCACAAGATGGGAATTCAGTTAGTCAGACCATGGTGGAAATACTAGAAGTGGTATCCTACCACTCCTTTCACTAGTTATAAGCCTAAGCTTGGGTATTCTTTCCTTATGCCTCATTTGCCCATGATTGATTCTCTCAACCAATGTTGACATCTTTCTTCTTCTCAGAAGAGCTGGGGTTGGAGATTTCACACTATTTGGGATTCTATTACTGAGCCTAAAATTGCTCATTTTTCCTGGTGTTTTTTATACCACAACTTACCCTTGGGAGCTAGACTTCGGCATATGGGGGTTCCTGACCCTAAATGCCCTTTTTGTGGTCACTTAGAGATGCTCATGCATATTTTTTGGTTTTTTCATCGTGCCCAAAACTACTGGAGTTGGCTTCATGACTTTTTTTCTCCCTTCAAGCTAGAGCCCTTTTCTTGGCATATGGCTCTTCTCGGTGACTCTCCTAGAATGCCTTCCTAGTTCACCCAGATATGGCATACTTTTAGGCTGGAAATTTTGTTTACTTTGTGGAAAGATAGAAACACTGTGCTTTTTTCTCATAGTTGTCAGGATAATCATGTATGTCTTTTTGATAAAGCTTGTATTTGTAACAATGTAATGATGCAGATCCAAGCGTAAATAGATAAGGTGGCCCTAGAGGTTGCCCACTTATAGGAGTTGCTCTAGCACTAGGGCAATGCCCCTTGGACTATTGCTCAGGTGCCTCTAGATTCTCTCTCAGTGAACTATGCGTCACCCAGGGGCCGACATCGTAGCTAGAGCTCCTTTGCCAGACACTTGAGGACTCTACAGCAATGGTGTCACCACTTTGCTTCCCCTCCTCCTTGAAGGGATGCAGGTTCTATTTGGCCTCCTGTGCTTGCTTCCAGTACTATTTCTTTTGCTCAGCCTTTAGCCTCTACTCCTGATAATCAAGGAAAGTTCCCTCACCTAGCACTAGCTATCTCACCCAGGCAGGAGGAAGGAGAAGTTGAAAAAGAAGATCCAGAAGATGGCTGGGCCATTCCTGATCATACTCCTAGGCCCAATGTTTGGGGCAATCCAGATGATAAAGATCCTCATCCCTCTTTTTCTACTGCTCTCGCAACTTGAGGGTTTTTTGGTTTTATAGTTTTTTTTAATGAATAGTTATTTCTTTTTGGCCTAAGTGCTGTGTGAACTTGTGGGGTGATTCTTTCCCTCAGCCCTTTTTTGTGAATATTGTACTTTAATATTTCTATTAATAGTGAAGGCCTCTTCATAAAAAAAAAATAGATCCAATTGCACTTCCACTAGCATCACATTCAACTTGAAAAACTTTACTAAAATCAGGCAAACCAATTGTAGGTAATTCTACAATTCTTTGTTTCAATGTTTCAAAACTCTTTTGTGCTCCATGTGTCCATTTGAAATCCTTTTTATCTCCTCTCATAGTTTATGTCATAGGATTACAAATAGAACTAAAATTTCTGATGAACTTTCTATAAAAACTAGCCAATCCATGAAATGATCTTACCTCTCCAACATTCTCTAGTGTAGGCCAATCAAGTATAGTTCTTACTTTCTCAAGATCCATCTTCAATCCATTAGTTGAAATTAAAAAACCAAGATATACAATCTCTTCTTTCATAAATGAACATTTCTTCAAATTAATCAGCAACTTTTCTTCGTTCAATCTCTGCAATACTTGTCTGATATGTTCAAGATGTTCTTCCTTACTCTTACTGAATATCAAAATGTCATCAAGATATACAATAACAAACTTACCCAAGAATCTTCTCAGAACTTCATTCATCAACCTCATGAAAGTACTAGGTGCATTAGTCAAACCAAAAGGCATAACCAACCATTCATACAAACCTTCATTAGTCTTAAAAAGTTTTCCATTCATCCCCTTCTCTGATCCTAATTTGATGATATCCACTTTTCAAATCAATCTTTGTGGAATACTTTTCTCCACTCAAATTATCCATTATTTCATCCATCCTAGGCAAAGGAAATCAGTACTTTACTATTATCTTGTTTATAGCTCTAGAATCAGTGCCCATTCTCCATTCTCCATTCTTTTTAGGTGCTAATACAATAGGTACTGCACAAGGACTCAAACTTTCCCTAATCAAACCTCTCTAAAGAAATTATTGCATTTGTTTATTCAACTCATTCTTTTCATCAAGTGTCAACCTATTTGGTGCTTTATTAGGCAAACTAGCTCCAGGTATCAAATCCATACAATGACTTATACTTCTCATAGGTGGTAAACCATCAGGTACATTATCAAAATGATGTCATAAAATTCATTCAACAAAGGCTTAATCTCAGGTGCATGTTCTAACTCATCTTGTTTCTCAGTCTTTCTTGGAATTAAGGCAAAGCAAACATTCTATTCTTTCATTTCTCTTGCAAACTTTTTACTGTCAACCAAACATACTCTGACTATGGTACATTGACTTTCATCAAACTTCTCTATCAAAGGCAATAACACTTGTTTCTTTCTATCCATTCAAATAGTATATTGATTCAATCTACCATCATGCAAAGCTTTCCAATCATACTGCCAAGGTCTACCCAAAAGAATATGAAAACAATGCATAGGCATAATATCACACAAGAATTCATCATGATAATTCCCAATTTTGAATTTAACAAGGCATTGTTCACTTACAAGTAGTTTATTCTCCTTTTGGATCCAAGCAATATGGTAAGGTTTAGGATGTTTCAATCTCTGCAACTGCAACTTGTTAACCATCTCTTCAGATGCCAAATTGTCATAACTTCCACTATCAATGATTACCTTGCAACACTTATCAGTGATCTTACATCTAGTTCTAAACAAACTTTTCCTCAAAATAGGTTCCTCATCAACTTCTTCATTCTACAAGATCCTTCTTAGCATCAAGTTCTCACCATGTTCAAGTTCATTAGACACTTCCTCACCTTCTTCACAAGCCAATTTTTTTCTACCATTACCTCTGATCTTCTTTCCAAAGTTAGTACATTCAAAAGATCTATGTCCTTCTTCACCACATTTGTAACAAGTACCTTAAACCAATATTTATCTTCTATTTTCCCATTATTGTTATTCCTAGAGTAAACAATATAGCTACCTCTAGAGTAATTACCTCTTTTAGTAGGTTCATCTTTCCATCCTTTATCTTGCACTGCATTGTCAGATCTGCTACTTTCTCCATAAGATCTACCTCTACTTCTCTGAAATCTACCACCTCTTCCTCTTTTTCTTTGTTCATGTCTCTTTGTCAATCTTTCTTCATCGTTCAAAGAAAATTGGTATTCTTCTTCCACACTATCTATTTTCACATAGCTGATCTCATCTTGAATAAATGTCCTCAGGTCATTCAGATATCTAGCCACCTTCTCATCTTCATCATCCACATGTCCAGATATGATATCCAACTTGTAAAATTCCTCAGTATATTCTTTCACACTCATGTCCTTTTTTCTCAAATTTTGCATCTTTCTCGTCAAACTAACTTGGTAGTCAGCTGGAAGAAACTTCTTCTTCATCTTTCCAAGTATCTTCATCCATGTATTGATCTTTTCTTTTCCTCTCTTTCATCTTTTAGTTTGCAAATGATCCCACCAAAGAGATGCATGCCCTTTCAACTTTGTGACTGCTATCTTAACCTTCTTATTATCAGGAGTACCTTCATACTCAAAGTATTTATCCATCTCATAGATCTAATCCAAAAGTGTATCGGTCTCAAGTCTTCCATCATAGCAAGAAACTTCAACTGCAGGTCTAGAGTTAGCCTTAGAAAAAACTCTCAAAAGTATTTCCTCATCTTGTTCAACTTTAGGTTCAGGATTAGGTGTTGCTTCTTCTTCTTCATCACTAACATCTTCAAGATATGTGCCTCTTCTCTGGGCTATCTTTACAGCTTCAAGCCTAGTTGCAATCTACCTCAACATATCCATGATAGCATTATCATTTCCTCTACCATGAACCATCTTGACAATCAAGTTCTAGAAAGATCATAACCTTCTACAAGTTATAGGTCAGATCTTAGATCTACCACCCTAAAACCAATCCAATAAGGTTCTCCATGATCCAATCCACAAGAAAGAACTTTCTCTGATACCACTTGATGCAGGGACAAGGTAGATACAAGCAGAATCACAAAGAATTGACTCCACTTGAATAAAAAAAAATCCCTTCTTAGAGTTACACAATGGAAGAAATATAATATCACATGAAAGAAATTAAATCACCATGGATATGAGACAAGCAATTGGCAGCAACAATGGAGAATTTATATTATTTCTTTCAACATACTCAGCTGTGAGGCCTTCCGGGTTTCGACCTTATACAATGAGAATTATGAAATTAGAAGCTCAATTTTCATCCTATCTTTGTCTCCAATGATGTATCTTGATAATCCTCTTCTTCTTAATTTTCCTACAATATCAGTCTAGACTCTTTATATAGCCAGCTAAGCCACAAGTCGGCCAGTCAGGCATTTAATTACATTATAGGTCAAGTCTGGAAGATTTAAATCAAAACTAATGAAAGAGCGATTACCAATTGATGCACCTTTTGATTTAGGTCCACACATGAGCCAAGAAAATTCCCCAAACTTCACAAGGTCCCATCTCATCACATGGAACCATGCAAGAAGAAACACTCCACATTTCATGTGAAAACTGGTAGAAAATAGGTCCCTGAGAAAAATGGGCATAACCTTTTACTCATAATGAATTATGACTTGCACTCTTGGGAAATGATATTACTTTAGGTCCTATTAAATTCCTTAAGAGAGAAAATTTTGATTCTTTAAGGATCAACATCTCCACTATGCGCAATCAGCACCAAAACTGTAGGAAAATATGGCTCTGACAACAAGGAAAACAATTATAACTTTGAAAAAATCCATCCAATCTTTATGTGCTCATAGGAGAAGGTTCCCAAATATTTCCTCAACATCATGTAAGTTTTTCACAACATGAAACTATAAAATGCAAATATTATAATGCAAACAACATAAAATAGGTATAGAAAACAAGAAATGTTTTTGGTTGATGCAAGATTGCTTAAAGACCCAAGATGCTCCTGCATCATGATGGAAAATCTCCAACAATATCCTCCTTTTTCATTGATGGAAACATATGGAATGAAAAAAACCACTAATCCAAATGTCTAATTCTTTTATAACATTCTCCATTTCCTCAAAAAAACTCCCCCAAGGAAGTATCCTCCAACTGCTGTAATATTCTTCAATATTCTCCATTTCCTCAACTGTATTGCTTGCTATGACTTTATTTTTACTCCCCCTTTCTACTTGTTTTTTATTACTAAATATTCCTTCTTTTTATATTCTTCATGACTATATACTAGTCCCCCTTTGACATAAACTGAAAAGGGCACTAAAATATTAAGCACCGGTACTACTCCTGAGGTAGAGTACTCAACCTTTCATCAGTCACTGAGGACTTATGCATTCCTTCAATCTCTAATTAGATTCAGGGAAGGAAATTACTCCTAGCTTCTCCCTGAGATAATCAAAAGTATCCTTAGGTAAAGGCTTTGTGAATATGTCTGCTAGCTAATATTTTGTACTCACATAGTCCACCATTACTTCTTTCTCTGCTACTTTCTCTCTTAGGAAGTGATATTTAATCTCAATATGTTTTGTCTTTGAATGCATCATAGGGTTCTTTGATATATTGATAGTGCTAGTGTTATCACAATGAATAACAATAGGGTAGTCAATCTAAACACCAAAATATTTTATCATCTACTTGATCCACACAATTGTTGAACAATTTAATGTTGCTGCAACATACTCTGCTTCTGCTATCGACTAAGAGATACAATTCTTCTTTTTACTTGTCCAAGTAACATGTCTATCTCTAAGGAATAAAACTTCTCTAAAGGTGCTCTTTCTATCATCCATGCATCATGTTCAATCTATGTCTGTATATACATGGAGCTTTACATTATCTGAATTAGGATACCATAAACCATAGTCTAAGGTTCCATTCAAGTATCTAAATATTATTTTTACTACCATGAGATGACTTTTCTTAGGCTCTTCTACCAATCTTCCAACAATACCAACTACATTGGAAATGTCTGGTCTAGTTTGAGTAAGATATATAAGTTTTCCAATCATAGACTTATACAAGGTTATGTCTGCTACTGGTGAATCATCTTCTTTTGAAAGCTTGCATCATGTTATCATAGGGGTACTTACTAGCTTGTAATCATCCATCTTGAATGTCTTCAAGATCTCTTTCACATACTTAGTCTAATTTATGAATATACCTTTGTCTGTATGCTGCACATTCAATCCCAAAAAATACTTGATAGGACCAAACATGCTCATTTCAAATTCGCTCTGCATGTCTTTAGAAAATTCTACACTAAGCTTATCATTACCACCAATTATAATGTCATCAAAAAATATAGCAACTAAAAATAGTCCATCAAATGTCTCTCTTATGAATAAGTTACAATCTACTACTCCTTTCTTGAATCCAATCTTAGTCAAGTAACCATCAAGTCTTTCATACCATGCTCTAGGGGCTTTCTTAAGTCCATAGAGGGCTTTCTTCAATCTCCATACCATATCAAGCCTATCTGATAAGGAGAATCCTTCAGGCTTCTCTATCTAAACTTCTTTCTTCAACTGGCCATTCAGGAATGCTAACTTCACATCCATTTGATATACCTTTAAATTTTTGTATGTAGCATAAGCTAGAAACAAGTTTATGGCTTCTAATCTATTTACAGGGGAAAATGTATCTAAATAATCAATTTCTTCTCTTTGCGCATACCCTTTACATACTAATCTAGCTTTGTTTATTACTATTGTTCTATCTTCATTCATCTTATTTCTGAATATCCACTTGGTTCCAATCACATTCTTATTACTAGTCCTAGGGACCAATTCCCATGTATCATTCTTAATTATTTGATCTATCTCTTCTTTCATTTCTTAATGCCAATCTAAATCATTGCATGCATCATCAACACTTAAGGGTTCAATCTGTGATAGTAAACATACCTCTTCATTTTCTATGGAACTCTTTTCTTTTGATCTTGTCATGACTTTGCTGCTCTGATCTCCAATAATGTCTTCCTTTGAATGATATCTAGATGAAACTTTAGGAACATTAGGTGTGACCTTTTCATCTACATTGTGTGTTTCTTCTTTACTTGTTTTAGGGTCATTGAATACAACATCTATGTTGTCAAACATTTCTTCAGCAACTACTTCACTATTGATAGGTCTAGGTTCTTCTTCAATCATAGGTGCATAATCATGGTATCTTTCTTGAATTATAAAGTTCTCATCAATCTTTGTTACCATTATACACTAAGTTTGTGCCTTCGTCTCAAGCTCTCTTGGTCTTGATAACTCAGTATAACATGGGAATCATCTCTAGGTTGTGGGACTTTTGCTAACTAAGATCAAACCTCTAGGTTCTAGGCTGGTTCCTCTTAGATAATCACCCTAATTTTATTTTAGACATGAATGTAAAATTTTTGGAGGGAAAGGGATAGAAGGAATGCTTGTAAGGGAAATGACTTGAAAGCAAACTACCTACTAGGTGATGCACTGAAACTAGGATTTTGATCTCAGTATGTAGGAATGAGATAAATGAAAAGCTTAGGTCTAGTAGGTCACAACTTACTAAATAGGCTTTCATAAATATTTCATAAGAGGGCCTAAGAATAAGGCACAACTTATGACCTAAAAATAGACATTCACTTCTACAATTCGGTGTAGGATTCAAACAAGACTGTTAAGGGGGCTAAGGTATAACCACAAGAACATCTAAATTAGATCAAACACAGTAACACACAAAATTGTAGAAAGCAAGAGGGATCAGGAACCCTAAAATAATCACCGAAAACATGCATATACTTTGATCCAATAAGAGATAATCCAAACAAGGAAGCATAGGGACATGAAGGATTGTCACAAAATACCTCTGCAATATTTGAATCATCAATGGGAGAAATACAACTATATGAGCCAGAGGGTAGAAATGATACCACAAATGGCCTTTAAGAAAAGGTGAATTTTCTTCTACAAATTGTCCAACTCTTGAGCTCCTAAAAGCTCTAAAACAATATATACATACTCTTGCACGCAGGCAAGAGTCAAAACCTAACTAGGGTTACAATATTTTACATAAAATATTCAAACCCTTAGTCTGTCATCTCTGATCATAAATGTATCTCCTACAAATATCTCAACCGATTAGATATTCATCATTGAGTGTCCATTCCTGTACTGCATCAACTTGTGGACAAGCAACTTGGATTTATCTACTTTCCTGCATAAAAGTTCTGCCATGAATGCACTAGTCGGTACTTTTTTAGGACAAGAATTGACCTAAGATGGCTACCCAGAGCTCTCTCATCATCTCCCCTAACTGCAAATGTCTTGGAAACATAAATTTCCTGAGCCACCTCACCACCCACGGTCTGCAAATCAGATACTAGCAAAAACCTCTTAGACTCATTTGAATTTTGAAAACCAATGGCTAGCCGGTCATTTTAAAATGTGTCCGTCGATGTCTAACATTTCCTGGTAGATGAATAGCCTAGATGTGCTAATAAAACACTTAAAATCCCCTCCTGACAAGTCAAACACCACCATGGAAGTCAGTGGCCAATGAGAAGCGAGCAGATTAGCGTCCCTGACAAACCGAACCCACGATCCTGAAAAGCACCATCGGATAGTTGTCATTATACCACTGTGATAACGATCGAGCATCTTGAGCCTCTGGTATAATGACACCCACAAGATCTAATTGTGCTTTATCTTCTTTAGAAAGTCTTGACCCCATGGGCCCACTGACAACCACCATGTAGCATACCAAACAACCAATCAAACTGCACCATTTTAGATACATGTTGCAACCTTCTGACATCGGACCCATTATTTGAAATATTGATCTAATGGCAGATACATGATCTTATAGCCCTAGAATATTCCTTACACTTTTACACCAGGTGTTAGATCCTTGTAGACTGGGACCCCTCTGATAAATGGACCCATGATAGATCCAGTCATCACCACATGGACCAATCCAATCCAAGCATGTCAGCACACAAGGACCCACCGAAGGAAGCTCTAACACAAACCAAGATCGATGGTTGTCGTAAGATCGTGAGCCCGGACACATACCCTTGTGGACACATGTTGGCCATCAATCTGCTAAATGGGACCCTTAGTTATCTAAGACTACCAAAAGATTCAATCATTGTGTGACTAAAGGGAAGTTAATTGCTCACTAAGTCGATAGTTGTCAAGGGCTTAACCGCTAGAAATAAGAGACTATGTGAACCACTGCATTCACTGAATCGCCGAATAGGAAAAGTAACCGCCAACTGAAGACAAAACCCTGATACCAAATCTATGGCTAGTCTCATCTCCCTGTGCCCTTGGAATATTCCTTCTGATCATAAGATGATCATCAGATGTAGAAACTCACCACTGCTTGCAGAACTAACCCCACTTTAACCTGGCGAATCAGCAAACAAGACAATTTCATTCGCGAGATACTTTGATGAACTATGGTTAAGTTGAATGAATACACAAACAAAGGGAGTTCACTAATTCATTGAATCATGCATGAACCCAGGGTTTCATTAAGTGAATGCCTGACTAAGGAAAAATCACAGAGTCATTGAATAACTTAGGGTACCACCATTTAATTTCACGACCAGGAGGATAAGGGACCGCCAGTTCGCAGGAAGAAAAGGTGACCGCTAGAAAGAATAGGAGAATTGGAGAACAAGAGGAAACTTAATATGCACATGCCCCTTTAGTCACTTAAGTTTCTCATAAAGTAACAAGGAATTAGAATGAGGCTCTAGGGTTTTCAATGGTTTTGGTCTATAACGACTAGTTTATGAATTTTTAAACCTGTAGACTAGGGGCATGAAATAATTATAGAGGCCAGGAAACAAAACTTGAGGCCATGAAAATTTCAAGGATGCTTGGCAGGGGTAAAAAAAAGACCTTGAAATAGATTTTGGCCAAATTTTTAGAATAGAAAATTTAGGGCAATATTTTTGGCATTTCTGCTAGATGTCAGCCTGCTTGACATGGAAAACCAGTGGCCTTGACATATCCATTGGGCATGGGGTCATTACAGGAACAAAATTTCTCATAGGGAGACAAAACTGGAACTAGAGAAACAAAATTGTGCACATGCACTTCTTGAAAAGAAGGGAACTCACCTAGAAAGTAGGGAAAGAAAGCAGGGAAACTTATATACAAAAGATTACAGAGAGGGATTAACCTCAAAGCAGGGTTTCAAGTGGAAACCATTTACTAAGATAGGTAGGGAAACTCCTTCCATAGTTGAAAGCTGAAAAGCATTGGGCCCCTTGCACTCTATTATAACAAATGGTCCACCCCAGAAAGAGTCAAATTTTTTGTGCCTGCAAGGCTTAGACTTGAACTCATCCCACTTGAGGACTATGTCTCCAACTTTGAAATTTCTGATCCTGGCTCTTTTGTCAAAGCTCCTCTTTGTCTGAACCTGATGGAAATCCATATCTTGCATTGACTTTCCTATGAGTTCTTCTAATTCCATCAATTGAGCATATATGATCTGTAAGGGATCCTCTTCATCAAACATGGCATATTGAGTAGCTAAGTCCAGAGCTAGTAATTATGTTGAAATGGACAACTTAGCCTCTTTTCCATACACTAACATGTAAGGAGACTTACCAATGATTTTCTTTGGGGTAATTCTACTGAACCACAAGGAAGATCTAAGCTTTGTATGCCAATCTGTCTGATTGTCTTAAAGAGTCTTCTTGATTATCCTAATCAAATTCTTATTGATGGATTCTACCAAGCCATTGCCTTGGGGGTAATAATTTGAACTAGTATTCAGATAGATGCCATTCTTGACTACACACTCTGAGACTTTAAGACCTGTGAATGCCAAGGCATTATCTGAGATTATGGAATCTGGAATGCCAAACTTGTGGATTAAATCATCATAAAAGCTTAGGACAACACTCTCATTGGATTCTTTAATGCAATTGCTTATGTCCATCTGGTGAAGTAATTTGTTGCAGTAATTATCTATTTATGGCCTGCACCGGATGGAGGATTGATCATTCCTATGAAGTCTATACCCCACTTCATGAAGGGCTGGTCTATTTTGATTGGTTGTAGGGGTAAGGCTGCAAGCCTTTCTTTTCTTGCAAGCATAGCACACTTGATGCATTTTCTCACATAATCATGACTATCCTTAAAGATAGATGGCCAATAGTATCCAGCCCTCATGATCTTAAAAGTAGTAGTCCTAGGAGAAAAGTGACCTCTAGAAGGTCCATCATGAAACTCAAATAGGATGTCTGCTACCTTTTCTGAATCTATGCATCTTAAAAGGACACCATTGTGAACCTTTCTAAAAAGAACATCATTTATCAGCACAAAAGGAATAGATTTGAACCTATAATACCTTCTTTTGGCTGAATCCAAACCTGCAGGACATTGTCCTATCTTTAAATAATTGATCATATTAGGCAACTAGCTTGTTGCCTTATCTTGTTCTTCTGTAGAATGCACCACTAGAGATGCATCCATTTTCTCTTATTTCTTTGAACTTCATCTTCTACCAAATGTTCACAAAGACCTCTTCCTCTAACTAGCTTGGTAATTTTAATATCAATGTCATATTCCATCACCTTGGTGATCCAACCAGCTCTTTTCTCATTTAGGTCCTTGGAAAGCAAAAAATCTTTGACACTTGGATGAGTAACTTTTAAATGTACCTTTCTATGGGTCAATAGATATCTAAAATTTTTGAATCTCTTTACCACAACAAGCACATGTTTTTCTACAAAAGAGTATATCTATTCATACTCTTCTAAACCTTTGCTAAAGAAAGCAATAGGTTGCTCCAATCCATCTGAATTTTCTTGGGTCAACATTGCAGATATGGCATCATGACCTCCATAAGCATAAAGGATTAAATCTTTACTAAAATTTGGATTTAGGAGAGTAGGAGCCTCTGTTAGGGCCTCTTTGATAGCTTGGAAATTGACGTTCCCTTCTTTGTTCCAAATAAAAGCTGAACTCTTCTTTAACATGGCTACCAAAGGCTTGAGTAAATCTGCAATGTTAGGCAATAATCTCCTAACAAAGTTAATCTTTCCTATGAAATATTGGAGACTTTTCTTGTGATGTGGTAGGGGTAGCTCTAGGATAGCTACAATTCTCTCAAGATCCACTATAATTCCTTCTTTGGATACTACATATCCCAATAGTTTTCCTTCATGAACTACAAACATACATTTCTTTGGATTAAGAGATATCCCAAACTCTCTACACCTTTCAAAAATCTTCCTCAAATGTTTGATATGGTCTACTGCATGTTTAGAATAGATAGTTATGTCATATAAGTAGACCAACACAAACTTGTACATGAGGCTCTTAAAGGCCATATCCATTGCCTTTTGAAATGTAGCTCCTGCATTTGACAAACCAAAGGGAATCTTTTGATAAGCCATGGTTCCCCACTTGGTTGTAAATCCAGTCTTGTATTAATCCTCTTCATTTACTAAGATCTGATTGTATCCTAAATAGCCATCCAACAATGAAAATCTCTTAGATCCAGAGACACATTATAAGATTTGTTCCATAGAGGGTAGTGGATGGCGGTCCCTTAATGAGGCCCTGTTAAGATCCCTGAAGTCAACACATAACCTCAACTCCCCATTCTTCTTCCTGATAGGAACAAGGTTGGAAACCCAACTAGTATGCTTAATGGGGTAGATGATACCACTTTATATCAATTTGAGCACTTCTTTATGCATAAGTGGCTCAAGCTTGGGATTAACAGGCCTTTTCTTTTGCCTCACTGGTTTGGCATTTGGTTCTAATTCAATAGTGTGTTGGGCAAAGGGCAAGATCAAAACCTTTGAGATTCTCATATTTCCATGCAAAAAAATCACTAAATTCTTTGAATAACTGAGTGTACACTTGCTTTTCCAATTCAGTGTTCACTTTTCCAAATTGCAAGCTCATACTTGGTTCCAACTCTAATTCAACACAATGTTCTTGTTGGACTACCAGGCTAGCTTTTCTTTTCTTAACTTCATCATCCTTGTTGAAGATAGTCTCTAAGGTGACAAGACCTCTAGGCATTTGATTGGACTTGAGTTGTATCACTTGATCACTATAGCTTTGTGATAGCCTATCTTGATTGTGTTTTGAAAAAACATCTTCTTCAAACAAGAATTGCAGAATTTGTTCATCATTGTCAAACACCTGCCAATTGACATCATTATTAGGAATAGAGGGTCTGAAAATCACTTTGATATGTTGTTGATCCACTTCTTTTGAAATGCTATTTGGGATGTCATATTGGGATCCAACAACAGCTAATCTATCTACATTTTGATTTAACTTTCTAGGGATGACAACAATATTGAAAGCATGGAAATATTTAATTGCATCCCAAACTCTATGCTTGTATGCTTTCATGGTGTCATTTTTGGTTGCACTTATCCCTCTTACTTGGCTGACAACTAACTCATTATCACCATAAACTTTTAAGTCCTTAAGCTCTCTTTTTATAAGCCCATTCTAGTCCATTGACTAGACTTTCATACTCTATAGTGTTGCTAGTGCAAGAGAAGCTAAATCTAAAGGTAGTATAATACCTTTCTCCTTTTGGGGACACTAGCATAGCACCACCACTAGAACCATGTCTACTTCTAGCCCCATCAAAAAATAGTTCCCAAACCTGATTTCTCTGATCCTCTGAATCAGTATCCTCTTTGAGAAGGTTTGGCTCTATGACTCCACTCTTTTGTATCAAATAACTTCCCAAACCAAAATCCCAAATAAGATTTTCTTGGGCCTCTGAAGCTCTTTCATCTAGAAGAATATCAGGGATACTTTCTATCTTGGTGCTTGCTTCACTAATGGTTTGGAAGTCATTGTTATCAAATATAGGGTAGTTCACATTGATGGTGTTGGATACATATGGTTCTATATGGTGTGCTTCTAATGGTTTTCACTTAATGGTGACCTTGGTCCCATAACTTGTATGAAATAACATGTGAGACAAATCAGAAGATACGTAACCTCCTATCTTGGCTATAAACTCCCTTGAAAGACATATAGAAAATAATGCAGGGAGATCTATGACATATATATCAAGGAGGATTGAAAAATTAGGACTAGCATGTAGGATTAGACTGGTATCCTTAGCCACACCTATAGTATTGACTGAGGATCCATCAAGTTGGGTAACCTTCTTTTGGAAGGGCTCATATTTTAGTCCTAATTGGTTAGCTACTTTCTTGGGCATTATAGTGCTAGTAGCTCCACTATCTACCATACAATTATGTACTAAATATTTTCCAATGATTAAAGATACATAAAAGGGAGGTGGCTTTGAGTTCCTACCTTGTTTGGCATTAGACTTGGAGTTGCTACTTGGAGCCCCCTTTTCTTGATTAGTGTTGACCAACATTGGCTTTGCAACTTCTTTTGTAGGTTGAGGAGTTGCTACCTCTGACATAGCCTTCTTCAAAATTTTAGGCTATCCTGGAATAGATAGGTTGTCCCACATGGACATGGTGACATTCACCTTCTTCATGCTATCTACAATATTAAATGGTGTCACAGTGTGTACTCTTTGTTGTATCTTTGACATGATGGTTTCCACCTCTTTGGAATGTTGGCCTTCTTTGCTTGCAATGACAGGAGTCTCCTTAGGTGTGATGGGAATAGCTTGTTGCAGTGGCTTTGCAGACGTAGTGGCTTTAGCATTGGAATCTGCTCTCTCCATGTCCTGGGCTCTTCTTTTTTCTCTTGTATAGGTGAAAAAAGAAACCTCATCATTGACTCCATTGAAGTTTTGTTGCTCCCAATTGAAAAGGGCAGTCTCATTCTCTTATAATTCTTGTTGAGGCACTGACCCATTGGATGAAACCTCTGATTGAGCTTGTGAGGCATTTTGAACCATTAGAGCCTGGTTCATCCATCCATTTGAACATGTAGCCTGATTGTGAGGCTAGTTACAAGGAAAACACCATTCATTATCCATAGCCAAGTTATTTTGACTAGGAACGATATCCCTCACTAGATTAGTAGAATTTAGAGGTGCAGGGTTATATAGTTGAAATGGTCTTTGATTAAAACTTTGTCTTTGTCCTTGATAGCCTCCTTGGTATGGTGGCCTATTTTGTTGATAAGGTTGTCCTTGATTTTTATATTGTTGATTAGGACCTTGGCCTTGTGTCTAAAATGGTGGTCTGATTCCTTGACCTTACTTCTTTAGATTTGTGACCTCCTTAGTCAAGGTCTGCAAAAAGTTAGTCATTTCTTGCTGACTACTTTGTTGGCTATTCTTTATTTCTTGTAACTCATTAGAGAAACTAGTCCTTAGCTCTTGACCACCGGTACTAGCTTGGGGTACCAAAATGGTGGGAATAGGGGTAAATGGGGGTACTTGGGTAGGTGCAATGTGTTGAAGGCTACAAAAAATGGGCATTGGAGGCCTTCTAGCAATCATGCCTGCTTGGATTAAACAATTTTCAGCCTTGACAGCTATATCAAAAGCTTGGGGTAGAGAAATACCACCCATAGACTTGATCATGATAGAAATTTGACCATTTAGACTTTGTAAATAGTAAAGGAATGCATGGTTAGCTAATGGTCTCACTGAGACTGGGATTCTATTCCATGTTTTGAGGAATCTACTATTGTAATCTGTCATTTTCTCTTGAGGGTCTCTCTTAATAGTTGTTAACTGCTCAACTAGAGACAAATTATCTAATTTATCCTCAAAATGCTTACTTAATGCACCCCCTAACTCATCCCAAGAAGTAATAGAACCAACAGTTAGGGTTCTAAACCATTCTAGAGCCTTACCTTTTAAAGAGGTTGCTAATAACTTTGTGGCCACATCTTCCTAACTAATGTTGTGTATGCTACAGATGGTGGTCACATCTCTTATGTGCTCAAAAGAAATTGTCTACCCATCACCTGTGAAATTAGGTATACTCTTAAGTGCCACCAAAGACACATCATGATGTTGAGAAAAATTTAGTGGACTACACTGATTGAATGGTGCAAAGGCAAACGGTCTAGCCATTGTAGGTGCTAGAATCTGAAGATTGACAACTATATGAGCTGTATTTGTTGCTGGATTTGAATCTTCTTCTAGATCTCTGGTTAGAGATCTACCTCTTCTTCTAGAATGAAAGGGAAAAGCTCTCCTTTTTGATCTATTAGGAGGTGTAGATTGAACTCTCCTTGCAAGAGATGTTCTTTGAGTTGACTTACCTTTATGACTTCTTTTTGAGGTCAACTCTAAAAATTGGGTAGGCTTTGAGCTTCTAGTCTCAATCTTTCTGATAAAACTTTGAACAAGGTAGCTTGGATCCTTGAAATCAGTGGCATCACCAAATATACTTGATAGAATGACTTCTAAAAGCCTGTACTATGCAATTTGTATATCAGAGATAACATAACTTGAACATGAATCTGATCTTTAGTCCCACTGGGCGTGCTAGAATTGTTATACACTGGCACCAAGGTGGGGTATCCTTGAGCTTAAGTCTATATTGATAGTCCCTGTGTATTGAACTTCTTTAATCTTTTTGTAGGTGAACCAACAAGATCACCTTTGGTCTTCAATTTGATCTTTAGTCCCACTGGGCATGTCAAAATTGTTATACACTAAGTTTTTGCCTTCGTCTCAAGCTCTCTTGGTCTTGATAACTCAGTATAACATGGGAATCATCTCCAAGTTGTGGGACCTTTGCTAACTAAGATCAAACCTGTAGGTTCTAGGCTGGTTCCTCTTGGATCATCACCCTAATTTTCTTTTAGACATGAAAGTAAAATTTTTGGAGGGAAAGGGATAGTAGGAATGCTTGTAAGGGAAATGACTTGAAAGAAAACTACCTACTAGGTGATGCACCGAAACTAGGGTTTTGATCTTAGTATGTAGGAATGAGATCAATGAAAATCTTAGGTCTAGTAGGTCACAACTTACTAAATAGGCTTACATAAATATTTCATAGGAGGGCCTAAGAATAAGGTACAACTTATGACCTACAAAAAGACATTCACTTCTACAACTCGGTGTAAGATTGAGACAAGACTGTTAAGGGGGCTAAGGTATACCTACAAGAACATCTAAATCAAATCAAACACAGTAACACACAAAATTGCAAAAAGAAAGAGGGATCAAGAACCCTAAAATAATCACTGAAAACATGCATATACTTTGATCCAATAAGAGATAATCCAAACAAGGAAGCATAGGGACATGAAGGATTGTCACAAAATACCTCTACAATATTTGAATCATCAATGGGAGAAGTACAACTGTATGAGCTAGAGGGTAGAAATGATACCATAGATAGCCTTTAAAAAAAGGTGAATTTTCTTCTACAAATTGTCCAACTCTTGAGCTCCTAAAATCTCTAAAACAATATATACATACTCTTGCATGCAGGCAAGAGTCAAAACCTAACTAGGGTTACAAGATTTTATATATAATATTCAAACCCTAAGTCTGTCATCTCTGATCATAAATGTATATCCTATAAATATCTCAATCAATCAGATATTCATCATTGAGTGTCCATTCCTATACTACATCAACTCACAGACAAGCAACCTAGATTTATCTGCTTTCCTGCACAAAAGTTCTGCCATGAATGCATTGGTTGGTACTTTTTTGGGACAAGAATTGACCTAAGATAGCCACCCAGACATCTCTCATCATCTCCCCTAACTATAAATGTCTTGGAGACATAAATTTCTTGAGCTACCTCACCACCCGCAGTCTGCAAATCAGATACTAGCAAAAACCTCTTAGACACATTTAAATTTTGAAAACCAAAGGCTAGCCGGTCATTTTAAAACATGTACGTCAATGTCTAACATTTCCCGATAGATGAACAGCCTAGATGCACTAAGAAAATACTTAAAATCCCCTCCTGCAAGTCAAATGCCACCGTGGAAGTTAGCGGCCAATGAGAAGCATGTAGATCAGCATCCCTAACAAACCGGACCCACAATCCTGAAAAGCACCATTGGACGGCTATCGCTATACCGGTATGATAACAATCGGGCATCTTGACCCTCTGATATAATGATAGCCATGAGATCTGATCACGCTTTATCTTGTTTAGAAAGCCTTGACCCCATGGGCCCACTAACAACCACCACATAGCATACCAAACAACCAATCAAACTGCACCATTTTAGATACATGTTGCAATCTTCTGACATCGGACCCACGATTTGAAATACTAATCTAATAGCGGCCACATGATCTTATAGCCCCAGAATATTCCTTACACTTTTATGCCAGCCATTAGATCCTTGTAGACTGGGACCCCTCTAACAAATGGACCCATGACAAATCCAATCATCACCACATGGACCAATTCAATCCAAGCATGTTAGCATACAAGGACCCATTGAAGGAAGCTCTAACACAAACCAAGATTGATGGCTAATGTAAGATCGTGAGCCCTGACACAAACCCTTGAGAATGCATGTCGGCCATTGATTTGCTAACTGGGACCCTCAGTTATCTGAGACCATTGAAAGATTCAATGATTGCATGAATGAAGGGAAGTTAACTACTCACTGAGTCACTAGCCATCAAGGGCTTAACCGCAAGAAATAAGAGACTATGCAAACCACTACATTCACTGAATCGCTGAATAGGAAAAAAAACTGCCGACTGAAGACAAAACCCTGATACCAAATCTATGGCTAGTCTCATCTCCTTGTGCCATTGGAATATTCCTTCTGATCATAAGATGACCATCTGATGTAGAAACTCACCACTACCTACAGAACTAACCCCACTTTGACCTGGTGAATCTGCGAACAAGGCAATTTCATTCGTGAGATACTTTGATGAACTGTGGTTAAGTTGAATGAATATGTGTACAAAGGGAGTTCGCTAATTCATTGAATCATGCATGAACCTAGGGTTTCATTAAGAGAATTCCTGACTAAGGGAAAATCACAGAGTCACTGAATAACTTATGGTACCACCATTTAATTTTGCGACCAGGAGTATAAGGAACTGCCAGTTCACAAGAAGAAAAGGTGACCACTGGAAAGAATAAGAGAACTAGTTAATAAGAGGAAACTTAATACACACATGCCCCTTTACTCACTTAATTTGTTGATAAAGTAATAAGGAATTAGAATGAGGCTCTAGGGTTTTCAAGGGTTTTGGCCTATAAGGGCTAGTTTATGAATTTTTAAACCTACAAACTAGGGGCATGAAATAATTGTAGAGGCCAAGAAATAAAATGTGCGGCCATGAAAAATTAAGGGATGCTTGGTAGGGGTAAAACAAAGACCTTGAAATAGATTTTGGCCAAATTTGTAGAATAGGAAATTTAGGGCAATAGTTAGAAGTAGTGGTTGTCGTTGCACCAAAAGATCGACCTGTTAATGCCCAATACAACCACTAGACTTATAGAAGACATAGGAGGAGGTTAAGCAATGTCACAAATTTTGAGGGGAGTGCTAACTATTTTTCCAACAATCTCCCCCTCAGCATTACCTAAGGGGATTCAAACCTATGACCAAGCTTTGATACCACTTGTTACAAGTAGTGGTTTCTGTTGCACCAAAAGATCAATTTGTTAATGCCTGATACAACCACTAGACTTATAGAAGACACAAGAGATGGTTAAGCCATGTCACAAATCCCAAGGGGAGCACTGACTATTTTTATAACAATCTTAACATGAGCACTTTCAATGATTTTCTTCAATCTTAGATTAAAACATCTATAGGCTTTGATTTTAGTAGAGTAACCAAGAAAAATACCTTCATCACTTCTTGCATAAAACTTGCCAATTTCTTCATCTCTCTTGATGTAGCACTTTCTTCCAAAGATTCTGAAGTATTTTACTATAGGTACATTCCCAAACCATAGCTCATAAGGTTTCTTGTCTGCACTTGGCCTCAATTGAATTCTATTGATAGTGTAGACTATTGTATTGACCGCATCTCTCCAATAGGTGTGTGTGACCTTTTCTTCAATCATGATGGTGCATGTTGTGTCAAGAATGATCCTATTCCTTCTCTCTACAATTCCATTTTGCTGAGGGGTTCTAGGGGCACATAGCTATCTCTTTATCCCATGTTCTTCGCAGTACTCATAAAATTTGTCAGAGGTGAATTCTCCTCCTCTATCTGATCTTAGACATTTAATCTTCAATCTAGAATCATTTTCAACCTTAGGTTTCAATATTTTGAACTTGTCAAATTCATCTAATTTTTCCTTTAAGAATACAACCCACATCATTCTAGAATAGTCATCAACAAATAGAATTAAATACCTTTCACCATAGAATGGTCTTGTTTGATTTGGTCCACATAGGTCTGTATGTGTTAGATCCAACTTGTTCTTTTCTAAATTATGGTTCATTCTAAATGAATTCCTTACATGCTTTCCCATCACACATTCCCTATAAATAGCATCAACTAGTTTTTCAATGCTAGGAAGATATCTTACTGCCTTTATATTACTTCTTCACTATGTTATCAAAATTGATATGACATAGTCTTTTGTGCCATAAACAACTATCATATACTTGAGCAACAAAAAAACTTGCTTCAGGATTACACTGAAAAATATTACCTTTAGTCTTTGAGCTAGATGCATTTGTTATCTTTGAACTCCAACTGGTATCCTTTTTCAAGCAATTGTCCAACACTTAGTAGGTTATGTTGTAAACCATCAACATATAAAACATCATCAGTGTTGTTCTTTCCATCTAGGGTGATGGCTCCTCTACCAATGATAGGTTTAGGAGTGTTATCTCCAAATATGATCATGCCTCCTTTGTATCTATCCAGATGTACAAATCTATCTTTGTCTCCTCTTATGTGGTGTGAGAAACCACTGTCAATGATCCAATCTATCCTGATGTCAGCTTGTGAAATCAGTGCTAACTTTTGTGCAATATTTTCATCTTCAAGAGCAATAAATCCAATTTCATCCTCTACCAATTCTTCATCTAATACTCCATCTCTAGCATAGTAACATTCATTTGTATACTTAGGCTTGTAGTTATTTTTGAACTTCTTAACTCTTGTAGGACACTTGGATGTAAAGTGACCAATCTTATTACATGAAAAGCATTTGAGTGGTAATTGACCTTCATATTTTCCTTTTCCTTTGTTTTATCTTTTAGCAATCATAGCAATGAAATCATCTAGAGTTTTCTCTTCATTTTCATCATCAAAATTACCAGAGGTGTTCAAAGATTTCTTACCATGGACTGAAGCTTTAAATGTTGTTTCACTTTTGGGCTCTGTCTTCAATCTTGATATCTCAAAGGCTGAAAGCTTGCTGATTAAAGTCTCTCTTTTAAAGTCTTTTGTGGACTACATAGTTTCATCAAGGATGCATATCTTGTTGTCATATTCTGGTGTCAAGGTAGTCATCAATTTATCCATTATATCTTCTTTCAAGATTTCTCCACCATTGTTTATGATTCCTACAATTGCTTCATTAATCCTTTGATTGTAGGCTCTGACATTCTCATCAGGTAGCATCTCTAATGTATTGTATCTTTTCTTCCATGTATTTTTGTGCACATTCTTGGCTTGAATATATCCTTCAAACATGTCTTATAGGTATTTCTATATCTTATAGGCTTTGTCCATTTTCTTGATCTTTGAAAACTCACTGTCAGATAGGGTGCTGATAATGGATTCTTTGGCAATAGCATTTGAAGTGAACATCTCTTGTTGCTTCAAGGTTGTATATTCTTTTGCAAGATCATCTAGTGAAGGAATCTCAACTTCTTTGGTAGCTACTTCAAAGATCTCAAAGGCAATGCACTAAAAATGTGTTATCATTTTGTTCTTCCATTCTAGATAGTTCTCTCCATCAACCGTAGGACTTTATTTTCTAAAGAATGCCATCTGATCAACCTCAATTTATTAAAATTTCTCTCTGAGGCACTTGGCTCTGATACCAATTGTTAGGAATATTCCCAAGAGATAACTGAAAGGGGGGGGGGGGTGAATCAGTTATCTACAAGTTTTAATTCTTTATCCAATTAAGTATGTAATAATATTAAGCATAAACACAATGAAAGAAAACTTTAAAAAATAACACAATTTTGGTTACAGGGAAACCCAAATAGGTAAAAACCCCGATGAGAATTGACACCCACTAAGAACTACACTAGTGCATTATGATCCCTATTAGAAGATCTTGCAACCCTATTAGGAGTTGATCTTTACAATGCAATAAGTGCAGTGACATGGTCAAGGGTTGGACCCTGTTAGGAGTCTTTTACAATTAACCTTGCTAGGGGTGAGGACGCACTGTCTAAGAGCACACTACTGAAAGGGGTGAAGGCTGCAACCTTCTATTTAATAGATACACACTATATCTAGATCTTGATGAACTACACATAGACCTACTATCTTGATAAGTTCCAATGAATAGCATATATTCTCTACTATGTCACAGAGACCTTCTGTTGATGACTCAACACTACGCACTCTCTGCTTTGCTCTTCTCTTTCAACTCAAAGCCATACTTAGAAATCACAAATGACTTTTGGATATTGCTAATGCATTGGTGGTGATTGAGACATGTAATATTTTTAATCACTATGTTACTAAATGGGCACTCATACTGTTGTCATTTGTGTTTTGTCACTAATGTCAACATATGCTTCTATGAAGGAACCAGACTGGTAATCATAGTATAGAGTTAGTGTATGGATATTTCAGATGTTGCAAAGTTAGATCAGAACTTAGGAGGATGTTGTGATCTTATATCTATGATTTCATCATTAAGTATTGCATATTAAGAGAGTTACAACTATTTTGGTAAAGACTGGTCACTAGACTGTGATAGTGAGAATTGACAGAGTTAGTCTCTGAATTTTTGATATATCTTTCAGAGGGATTGGAATCAAGGTATGTGAACTTGAAAGATGATGGAAGGACTACTAATGGATGTTTATTGGTTAGTGCAAGGTATGAAATGATTGGTGATCTCATCTATGGTGTGTGCTCTCATGATGGCTTATTCTGATGCTGACGCAAGGAATGAAGTGTGTGTTTTGTCTAGAAAGCATAAATGAAGGATGTTAGTCCTTAATTATTATAATGTAATCATTATAAAATTGTTATAGATACCATGTGTATGTTAGCAAGGGTTTATGTAATTTTTTGTAATTAGGAAAGCCTTATGGGCTGACCTAATCTTGGTAAAATGTAATAAGGTATAAATGAAAGGTCTTTTCTTTGGAAAAGACATGGATGGAATATATGTGATATAAGGAGGTTGTGAAAGTTGTGAGCTTGTGTCTATTGTATGTAGAGCATAGGATTACTAGTGGACTTCATTGGAACTGATTAAGAAAAGACAGATGCTGGTAAATAGTTCAAAGGTTGTGTATTTCTTCATATACACTTGTTGCGAACTAGTGAGTTCTGAAGGTGGATTTAACCTTCTTTGGATAGTGAGCCTTGGGAAGTGATCCCTCTATTGTTCTTGACTCCTAAAAGGGTCTATCCTATAACAAGGACTATGTACTGTAATATTTCAATAAGCTCCTAACAGGGCTATATCTTCTAACAAGGATTACTATACTCTCAGTACATTATTTGTGGGTGCTAATTCCCACTGGGTTTTTTATCTTTAACAAGGTTTCCCTAAAACCAAAATATTATGTTATTGTGTTGGCATTCATTGTGTTCGTTGGATATGATATTGATAAGCTTAAAGTTTCATGCAACTGATTCACCCCCCCTCTCAGTTGTATTGTGGACTGTTGCTCCTAACAATTGGTATCAGAGCTTGTGGTCCTCAGAGAGAAAGCTTAATAGCTTGAGGTGATCTTGGAAAATGGAATTATAGAGGAAGGATAGTCCTAAGTTTGATCCTAAAAACTTTGATAGTTTGGGCATAAACTACTAGATGATTATAAAGAAAAAGGAATCTCTAAAGCCTAAGAATGACTTGGAGTCAGCCACTGATGATGAAAAGAAGTTATTTTCATGCAACATGGTTGCAAAAGAAGCATTAATCAGCACACTATTTGAGGGTGACTTTACCAAAATTAAAGATCTAGATTCGGCACATGAAATTTGAAATAGACTAGAGGCACTTTATGAAGGAGACAAGTATACCAAACAAGCAAAGTTGAAAAACTAGAAGAAAAAGATGGAGAAGCTGCAAATGAATGAAGATGAAAGCATTAGGGCCTATGTTCAAAGGGTTATAGAAGTTGTAGTTGGAATCAGAAATTGTGGAGGCACTTATGATGAAGATGAAGTTATTGCAAAGATTCTCAGATCCCTAACTCCTACTTACAAATTCAAGGCAATGTCTATTCAAGAAACTTTACCCCTAACTCGAAAATTTAGCAGAGAGATGTTGATTGCAAAGTTAACTACCTTTGAAGCTATGGAATTAGGAGAAGCTTCACCTAAATTTTAATCTACATTTAGGGCATCCACACACAAGAAAGTAGCTACACTTCTGAGAACAAGAAAAGAAGACCTAAAAGAAGAGCTTGGTGAGTATGCTGAGGAATGGGAGAAGATAATGGAAGAAGAAAGAAATATGGAAGAAATTTTTGCACTGATTTCTAGAAGAGAAAAAAGAGGTAAGGGAAAATTTGAAGGCAAATTACCCTTGAAATTTTTTTCATGCAATAAGATAGGTCATTTTGCATCTAGATGTCCTATAAGAGTTCCTAAGTACAAACCTGATTATGCAAAGATTAGAAGAGATAAAGAATGTTATTATGCTAGTGAAGAAATCTTTGATGATGATGATTTAGACAATGAAGATATTAGATTTGTTTCTATTAAAGATGAACCTGTTCATGAAGAAAAAGCCTTAGTATCTCATGTTGACAAGAAAAATGAATGGATAATTGAAAGTGGATGTTCTTATCACATGACTAGTGATAAGAACAAGTTTGTAAAGTTAGTAAATTATGATGGAGGTGTTGTAAGGTTTGGGGACAATCTCCCAAAATCCATCATATGAGTAGGATCCATTACTTTGGATGGAAAGACTAATACAAATAATGTACTACTTGTTGAAGGACTAAAACATAATTTGTTGAGTGTTGGATAGTTAATCGATAAATACTTTCAATTGAGTTTTGTTAATGGAAAATGCTTTATCAGAAGCAAGGAAGGGAAACTAATTGCTACTAGTTCAAAATCTAGAGGTAATGTATTTGAACTAAACACATCTAGAGCATCTTGTTTTGTTGCGAAGGTAGATGATAGTTGGTTATGGCATAGAAGATTTTGTCATGTTAACTTTGATAACATTGTGAAGGAAAGTATGGCTAATGCAATATGAGATCTACCAAAGATTGTGAAACCTTCTAACACTATATGCAAATAATGTGTTATGGGAAAGAAAACTAAAAGTAGTCATAAAAGAAAATCATTTACATCAAAAGGGAAGTTGGATCCAGTTCATACAGATCTATGTGGGCCTACAAGAACAAAGTCATACTATGGTGAAATGAAATTCTTTATTGGACTACAAATAACTTAGAATGAGAATGGTATTTTCATTTCTTAGACCAAGTATCTCAAAGAATTTCTTAAGAAATTTGGTATTGAAGATTGTAAACCAGTAGGAACACCTATGGTGACTGGAAACAAGCTAACAATTGATGATGAATCAAAATGTGTTTTTAAGACTTTTTATAGATCAATGGTTGGAGGGCTATCATATTTGACTCATACCAGACCAGATATTGATAATGCTATTGGAATTGTGGCTAGATATCAGGAAGAACGTAAAGAGACACATCTAGCTATTGTGAAAAGGATACTGAGGTATCTTAGAGGAACCATAGACTATGGTTTATGGTATGATAGGAATGATAGCTTTAAACTTCATGCCTATACTGATGCTGATTGGGTAGGAAATATTGATGATAGAAAAAGTACCATTGGTGGTGCATTTTTCCTTGGGAAAAATTTGGTTTCTTGGCTAAGTAAGAAACAATATTGTATAGCACAATCTACTACTGAATTAGAGTATGTTGCTACTACTATAAACTACACTCAAATTATTTGGATGAAACAAATGTTGATAGACATTGGAATAAATTTTGAAGAGCATGTGGTTATTCATTGTGACAACACCAGTACAATAAACATGTCAAAGAATCTGGTGATGCATTCCAAAACTAAACATATTTCTATCAAGTATCACTTCTTGAGAGACAAGGTGGCACAAAAAAAGATCAAATTAGAATATATCAGTACAAAAGAGAAAATTGTAGACATCTTCACAAAGACACTACCAAAAGATACCTTTGAATATCTCAAAGGTATGCTAGGGGTTCAAGCCCCTCCTAGTTAGAACTAAATGATGCAAAGATGCATCAGTCCAGAAGTGTTCAGAGCCTCATCATTTTCTGGACTGGATGTAGGGATCTACTCCTCAAGAGAAGTGATCATGGAAGAAAGTTTATATGTGAAGGTAGTTGAAGGCTCATTTCACCCTTTGCCATTATTGTCAAAGGGGGAGTGTTGCTATGAGAAAATCTCTACTATTTGGGGAGATTATTTAGCTGAAGGACTTTATGTTAGGAATAGTCCCAAGAGATAATTGAGAGGGGGGGTGTGAATCAATTATCTACAAGTTTCAATTCTTTATCCAATTAAGTATACTTAAACATAAATCATAAACACAATGAAAGAACACTTGAACACAACACAATATTTTGGTTATGGGGAAACCCAAATAAGTAAAAACCCCAGTGGGAATTGACACCCACTAATATTTTGCACTAGTGTATAATGATCCTTGTTAGAAGATCCTTAACCCTGTTAGGAGTTGCTTTACAATATGTTTAGTATAGTAGACTTGGTCAAGGTTTAGACCCTTTTAGGATTCTTTAATAATTGTCTTTGTTAGGGGAGAGGACGCACTGTTCGAGAGCTCACTTCTCAAAGGGGCGAAGGCTACAACCTTCTAAATAATAGATACACACTATATCTAGATCATGGTGAATTGTGCTTTGACCTACTATCTAGATGAGTTCCAATGTATAGCACAAATAATTTACTTGGTCACATAGACCTTCTTTTGATGGCTCAACACTTCACACACTCTGCTCTTCTTAATCAACCATGAACCACACTCAAGCAATCACAAATGACTACCTATAAATATCTTTCCACTAAATGATATAAACAAGTTGTCCTATTAGAACCACCTTGAAATCATATTATAGAAACCATAACAAACTCAAATAAGCATTCTATCAGCTCTACTATGCATGCAACACATTCTTGGACCTTGTCCAACAAGATAATTGTAGATGCATGCTACACATTGTCGGCTCTACCAAAACAATTGGATCTTTCTCTGTAAGATGAATTAACTCATGCACTCTTAACCAAACATCAATAAATCTTCTCTAAGCTTAAATCCAAGGGTGCATATCCTAAAGATAGGTGCAACTCAAGAATCAATAAAATCTCTATCGGCCCTTCTGAATAAACACAAGAAACTATTACTAGCAAATAGCAACTACATAACTTCACTTCTACTAAATATCAGACTATATGTCCATATCTGGAACATCACTAACATGTCTTCAACATATATCCAAGCATGCAAGGCTCCATGATAACTATACAGATAACCATACACAGAACACTGTTTACACCAGCTGTTATATAACTATCTGTACTAACAGTTAACCTCTATGTCCATGATATCATGTTGATATCATGTCCATGCTACAAATACTGAAAGCTTACTACATAAGACTTCCACGCATTCTACTTTCCATATATTGTCATCAATGACAAATATACAGTCAGTACCGGCCTACTGGAAAATATCCAACAATCTCCCCCTTTGGCATTGATGACAAGATGTGGAATGAAAAACTACCACCAACCCAAATGAATATTTCTTTTATAACATTCTCCATTTCCTCATCAAAACTCCCCCAAAGATGAATCCTCTATCTACTACAATATTTTCTAATATTCTCTATTTCCTCAACTATACTGCTATCAAAACTGAATACTGCTCCCCCTTAGTATATTACTCCTTCTTTTTACTTATGTTTTTCATGACTCTTATATATTACTCCCCCTTTGACATCAATGGAAAAGGGCACCATTCATTTTAAGCACTAGTACTACTCCTGAGGTAGAGTAGTCAACCTTCCATCAGTCCCTAAGGACTAATGCCTTTCCTTCTTTCTTCTAACAAGAATCAGGGAAGAGAATTACTCCCAACTTCTCCCTGAGATACTCAAAAGTATCCTTAGGTAAGGGCTTTGTGAATATATCTACCAACTGATCTTTAGTACTCACATAGTCCAGCTTGACTTCTTTCTCTGCCACTTTCTCTCGTAGGAAGTGATACTTGATCTCAATGTGCTTAGTCTTTGCATGCATCATAGCGTTCTTTGACATATTGATAGTGCTAGTGTTATCACAGTGAATAACAATACGATAATCAATCTCAATTCCAAAATCCTTTATCATCTTCTTGATCCAAATAATTGTAGATCAATTCATGGCTGCTGCAACATACTTCACTTCTATTGTTGACTAAGAAATACAATTTTATTTCTTTCTTGTCCAAGTGACAAGTCTATCACCAAGAAACACTACTCCACCTGATGTACTTTTTCTGTCATCAACACATCCTACCCAATCTACATTAGTGTACACATGAGGCTCTTAACATTTTCTAAATTAGGATACCATAGACCATAACCTATAGTACCCTGTAAGTATCTGAATATTATCTTTACTGCCATGAGGTGACTTTGCTTAGGTTCTACTGCAAATCTTCCAACTATGCCAACTACATTGGAAATATCAGGTCTAGTCTGAGTAAGATATATAAGTTTACCAATCATAGACTTATACAATGTAATATCTACTGTTGGTGATTCATCTTCTTTTCTAAGCTTGCATCCAGTGATCATAGGGGTTCCTACTGGCTTGAAATCATCCATCTTAAATTTCTTTGGTATCTCTTTCACATGCTTGGACTGATTAATGAAAATACCTTTCTTTTTCTGCTGCACATTTAGTCCCAAAAAGTATTTGATAGGACCAATCATGCTCATCTCAAACTCATTCTTTATTTCTTTGGAAAATTTTGTACTTAGTTTGCAATTACCTCCAAAGATAATGTCATCAACAAATATAGCTACAAGTAGTAGACCTTCAGATGTCTCTCTAATGAATAGATTACAATCTGTTGCTCCTTTCTTGAATCCAATCTTTGTTAAGTATCCATCTAGTCTCTCATACCATGCTCTAGGGGCTTGCTAAAGTCCATAGAGGGCCTTCTTCAATTTGTATACCATATCAGGTCTATCTGATAGGGTGAATACATCTAGATTCTCAATGTATACTTCTTTCAAATCTCTATTCAGGAATGTTGACTTGACATCCATCTGATAAACTTTGAAGTTTTTGACTGTAGCATAAGGTAGAAACAACTTAATAGCTTCTAATCTGCTCACAAGTACAAATGTGTTTGAATAATCAATGTCTTCTCTTTGCACATATCCCTTACATACTAATCTTGCTTTATTTATTACTATTGTACCATCTTCATTCATCTTGTTTCTAAATATCCACTTTGTTCCAATCACATTCTTATCACTAGGTCTTGGGACTAGTTCCCAAGTGTCATTCTTAATAATTTGATCAAGTTCTTCTTTCATAGCATCATGCCAATCTAAATCATTACAAGCATCTTCAACACTTAAATGTTCAATTTGAGATAGTAAACATACCACTTCACTTCTAGTTGAGTTCTTTTCTTGTGATCTTGTCAAGAATTTACTGCTCTGATCTCCAATGATTTCTTTCTTGGAATGATTTCTAGATGTAAACTTTGGAACTTTAGGTGATGTTGACTCATCAACCATAGGAGTACTTTCTTCACTTGTCCCAAGTTCATTGAATAATACATCAATACTATCAAACATTTCCTCAATGACTGTCTCACTAGTGGAGGGTCTAGGTTCTTCTTCAATCATGGGTGAGTAATCATGATATCTTTCTTGAACCATAAAATTTTCATCAATCTTAACATGAGCACTTTCTATGATCTTTTTCAAGCTTAAATTGAAACATCTATAAGATTTACTTTTAGTAGAGTAACCAAGAAAAATACATTCATCACTTCTTGCATCAAACTTGCCTACTGCTTCATCCCTCTTTATGTAGCACTTTCTTCCAAAGGTTCTAAAGTATTTTACTATGGGTACATTACCAAACCATAGCTCATATGGTGTTTTGTCAGTGCCTAGCCTCAATTGAATTCTATTGATGGTATAGTCTATTGTATTGACCACATCTCTCCAATAGGTGTGTGCAACTTTTCCTTCTATTATAATGGTGTGCATTGTATCAAGAATGATCCTATTCCTTCTCTCTACAATTCCATTCTGCTGAGGGGTTCTAGGTGCACTCAACTATCTATTTATGTCATGTTCTTCGTAGTACTCATAAAATCTATCAAAGGTGAATTCTCCTCCTCTATCCAATCTCAAACATTTTATGTTTAGTCCAGATTCATTCTCAACCTTAGCTTTGAATATTTTGAACTTTTCAAATGCTTCTGACTTATCTTTCAAGAATGCAACCCCCATCATCCTAGTATAATCATCAACAAACAAAATGAAATATTTTTCACCATAGTATGATCTTGTTTGAGTGGGACCACATAGGTCTATATGAATCAGATCCAACTTGTTCTTTTCTGAATTCTACTTACTCCTGAAAGAATTTCTCACATGCTTCCACATCACACATTCCCTGCATATAGTATCAACTAGCTTTTCTATGCTAGGTAGATCTCTTACTGCCTTTACATTTCTTATCTTTACTATGTTATCAAAATTGATATGACATAGTTTTTTATGCCACAACCAACTATCATCAACTTTAGCAGCAAAACAACTTGCTTCTGAATTGAGTTGAAAAATATTACCTCTTGTCTTTGAGCCTAATGCAATCATAACACCATCCTTTTTTCTTATGATGCATTTGACATCTTTAAACTCCAACTAATAACCTTTTCCAATTAATTGTCCAACACTGAGAGGGTTATGTTTCAAACCTTCAACATACATATCATCATCAGTACTGTTATTTCCATCCAAGGTGATGGCTCCTCTACAAACTATTGGTTTAGGAGTGTTGTCTCCAAATATAACCATCCCACCATTGTATTTGTCCAAACGAAAAAACCTACCTTTATCACTTGTCATGTGATGTGAACAAGCACTATCTATAATCCAGTCTGTCCTTATGTCAGCTTGTGAAGTCAATGCTAGCTCTTGATTCTCTTTCTTATCTTCGTGAACTGTCTTATTATTTTTTTTGTCTATAATAGAAATGAATCCAATTTCTTCTCCACCTGATTCATCATTTGAAACTCCATCTATAGCGTAGTAGCATTCCTTAGAGTACTTAGGCTTGTATTCCTTTTTGAACTTTCTAGCTCTAGTAGGACACTTAGATGCAAAGTGACAGATCTTATTACATGAAAAGAACTTAAATGGTAATTGACCTTCATATTTTCCTTTTCCTTTCTTTTCTCTTTTGGAAATCATAGCAATGAAATCATCTAATGTTTTCTCTTCATCATCATCATCAAAATTACCAGAAGTGTTTGCAGATTTTCTACCATGAACTGTTGCTTTGAAAGTTGTCTCACTCTTTCGTTATGTCTTCAATCTTGAAATCTCAAAAACTGAGATTTTGGTGATCAAGGTCTCTCTTTTGAAATTAGATGTAAGCTAGATGGTCTCATCAAGGATGTTGATCTTGCTTTCATATTTTGGAGTGAGAGTGGTCATTAACTTGTCCATAATGTCCTCTTCTGAAATCTCTCCACCATTATTTTTGATTCCAGCAACTGCTTCATTAATCCTCTAATTGTAAGCTTTGATATTTTCTTTAGGTAGCATCTCTAATGAATTTTATCTTTTCTTCCATATCTTTCTCCACACATCCTTTGTTTGTTTGTCTCCTTCAAATATGTCTCTAGGTGCTTCCATATTTTGTGGGTTGTATCTACCTTTTTAATTTCTGAAAACTCACCATCAGATAGGGTGTTGATAAGAGCTTCTTTAGCTATAGCATTCTAATGAAACAATTCCTTTTACCTATTAGTAGCATCATCCTTTGCAAGGTCTTCTAAGGTAGGAATCTTGGCTTCTTTGATAGTCACATCAAAAACTTCAAAATCAATGCACTGCAAATGGGTCACCATCTTCTTCTTCCAATCAAGATAATTCTCTCCATTGAACTTAGGACTTTCTTTCCTAAAGTATGCCATCTGATCAACCTCAAGATGTTAAACTTTCTCTCCAAGGCACTTGGCTCTGATACCAATTGTTAGGAATAGTCCCAAGAGATAACTAAGAGGGGGGTGAATCAATTATCTACAAGTTTCAATTCTTTATCCAATTAAGTATACTTAAACATAAAGCATAAACACAATGAAAGAACACTTGAACACAACACAATATTTTGGTTATGAGGAAACCCAAATAGGTAAAAACCCCAATGGGAATTGACACCCACTACTATTCTGCACTAGTGTATAATGATCCTTGTTAGAAGATCCTTAACCCTGTTAGGAGTTTCTTTACAATATGTTTAGTACAATAGACTTGGTCAAGGGTCAGACCCTATTAGGAGTCTTTTATAATTGTCCCTATTAGGGGAGAGTACGCACTATCTGAGAGCTCACTGCTCAAAGGGGCAAAGGCTACAACCTTCTAAATAAAAAATACACACTATATCTGGATCTTGGTGAACTACGCTTTGACCTAATGTCTGGATCAGTTCCAATGTATAGCACAAATAATTTACTTGGTCACATAGACCTTCTTCTAATGGCTCAACACTTCGCACACTCTTTTCTACTCTTCTTAATCAACCATGAACCACACTCAAGCAATCACAAATGACTACCTATAAATATCTTTCCTCTAAATTATATAAACAAGTCAGCCTATTAGAACCACCTTGAAATCATATTAGAGAAACCATAACAAACTCCAATAAGCATTATGTCAACTCTACTATGCATGTAACACATTCTAGGACCTGTCCAACAAGGTAATTGTAGACGCACGCTACACATTGTCGGCTCTACCAAAACAACTAGATCTTTCTCTTTAAGCTGAATTAACTCATGCACTCTTAACCAAACATCAATAACTCTTCTCTAAGCTTGACTCCAAGGGCGCATATCCTAAAGATAGGTGCAACTCAAGAACCAATAAAATCTTTGTCAGCTCTTCTGAATAAACACATGAAACTGTTACTGGCAAATAGCGACTGCATAACTTCACTTCTACTAAATATCAGACTATCTCCATATTTGGAACATCACTAACATGTCTTCAACATATATCCAAGAGTTCAAGGCTCCATGATAAGTGTATAGACAACCATACACAGAACACTATCTATTACTCTATCAAGAACACTGCTGACACCAACTGCTATATAATTGTCTATACTAACAGTTAACCTCTCCACCCATGATATCATGTTGATATCATGTCCATGCTACAAATACTAAAATCTTACTACATAAGACTTCCACACATGCTACTTTCCACATGTTGTCATCAATGACAAACATATAGTTAGTAGGCCTACTGGAAAATCTCCAACACTTTGGATTGATACAACTTTGGGATAAGATTTTCCCATATGTTGACATCAATGCCAAAGGGGGAGATTGTTGGATATTTCTAATGCATGGGTGGTGATTGAAACATGTAATATGTTTAATCACTATGTTACTGAAGGGGCACTCATACTATTGTCATTTGTGTTTTGTCACTGATGTCAACATATGCTTCTAAGAAGGAACCAGACTAGTAATCATAGTATATAGCTAGTGTACAAATGTTTCAAATGCTATGAAGTTAGATGAGAACTCAAGAGGATGTTGTGATCTTATATCTATGATTGCATCATTAAATATTGCATATTAGGAGAGTTATAGCTACTTTGGTAAAGACTGGTCACTAGACTGTGACAGTGAGAATTAACAGAGTTAGTCTCTGAGTTTTTGATATATCTTTTAGAGGGATTGGATTTAAGGTATGCAAACTTGAAGGATGATGGAAGGAGTACTGATAGATGTTTATTGGTCAATGCAAGGTATGGAATGATTTGTGACATCATTTTTGGTGTGTGCTCTGGCAATGGCTTATTTTGAAGCCGACTCAGGGAATGAAGCCTGTGTTTTGTATGGAAAGCATAAATCAAGGATGTCAGTCCTTAATTATTGCAATGTAATCATTGTAAACTTGTTCTAGATACTGTGTGTATCTTAGCAAGGGTTTATGTAATTTTTTGTTATTAGGAAAGCCTTATGGGCTGACCTGATCTTGGTAAAATGTAATAAGGTATAAATGAATGGTCTTTTCTTTGGAAAAGACATGGATGGAATATATGTGATATAAGAAGGTTGTGAAAGTTGTGAGCTTGTGTCTGTTATATGTAGAGCAAAGGATTACTAGTGGACTTCATTAGAATTGATCAAACAATGATAGTTGTTGGTAAATAGTTTAAAGATTGTGTATTTTTTCATGTACACTTGTTGCAAACTAGTGAGTTCTGAAGGTGGATTTAACCTTCTTTGGGCAGTGAGCCCTCTATTGTTCTTGACTCCTAATAGGGTTTGTCCTCTAACAAGGACTATTTACTATAATGTTTCAATAAGCTCCTAACAGGGCTATATCTTCTAACAAGGATTACTATACTCTCAGTACATTATTTATCGGTGCTAATTCCCACTGGTCCCCAAAACCAAAATATTGTTTTATTGTGTTGGCATTCATTATGTTCATTGGATTTGATATTGATAAGCTTAAAGTTTAAAGTTTAATATTCTATCATACAACTGATTCAACCCCCCTCTCAGTTGTATTGTGGACTGTTATTCCTAACAATGACTACCTATAAATATCTTTCCTCTAAATGATATAATCAAGTTGGCATGTTGGAACCACCTTGAAATCATATTAGAGAAACAAAAAAACTTTCCAATAACATCTTTGTCAGCTCTACTAAGCACACAACATGAACTGGGACCTGTCCAACTTAATATAAGTCAACATGTTACACCAATTTAACTGATAATTTATCCTCATGCTGAATTAAATTATGCACTCTTAACAAAACATCCTTAACTCTCTTCTTAACATAAATCCAAGCACGCATATGGAGATGATAAACACAACTACCACAATCATAAAAATATTGTTGGCTCTTCCAGACAGACTTAGGAAACTGTGACAATTAACTAAAAACTTCATAACTCAACCTTTGCTACATATCAGACTCTGCGTCCATGAACATAATATCATACATATGTCTACAACATAAATATAAATGTGCAAGGCTCTATGATAACTGTAATATTAATCTCATATCGATATCTTTCTGTAACTCTGTTAGGAACACTACTTACATATACTGCTACACAATTATCTATACTCATAATTGATGTAGGAGCATCCTGAGTGTAAGAGCAATCTTGCATCACCGAAAAATATTTTTGGTTTTGTTTTCAATAAGGGCTATCTTGTGCAGAGCTGCTATTTATGGAAACTTACTATTTTTAGTAAGTTGGTCATACAATCTTGGAATGTTCTAATTTCACAGGTGGAGGTTTATCTCAGTCATTTTCAGCCTACCAGTTGAGTTTCATTGCCACATCATCAGTATTGGTGAAGTTATCGAGGGAGGTTTTTGGGTAAAAAATCTTTAAGCCTAATTTTGAAGGCCTTAGAGGCTCCAAATCACGATCAACCCCTAGCTGACTAGTACTTGTGCATGTTAGGCACTCAAGATCTCGTCATGGCATTTTCGAAAAGTGGTTACAATAGAAAAATAGAGCTACAGTTAAAAGGTTATGGCCTCCAGAAGTTGCGTTACCTAAAACCATATTTTCTATTTTCTTTGAGCCGACTCTATTGTAATAATTGTAAAAATAAAATAATTCTATGTTTAGTCAGCCTAAAAGGCTAAATTTTTGGAACTTCTCGAGTGGTGGAAATTGCCTATATAAGGAAGGCCCGTAGTGTTGTCTTAGGCAGTTCAGAGCAGTTATGGGTAGATCTGGGTAATGATTCGAGGCTTTGTCCTATAGAATATTATAAAGGGAATGCCCATGTGGCTTTGCATATTGTAATTCTAAAATTTGTAATTCCACATTTGTGGAGATAATAAGAAGCCCATTTTCTGGTCTTGCAAATTGTTGTTGCTTCTTTATTTTTGTTATGTGTTTGTGGTATTAAGGGGAGCACCCTTCATCAATTGGTATCAGACCAGGAGTTCTTGAGTGTGTAAATAGATCATCGACTATGAGGTAGTTTGCACCAGGACTATGGTTAGGGTTTTAGTACACATCATGAAAATGACTCTATGAAAGGAACGTGGCAAAAGAGCTGGTGTTGTAACACCTAAGGTTAGAGTACTCTAGAGACAAGTACGAGCATTGCAAGAGGAGATTCGTAGAGGAATGAATCTTAATGTCAGAGATGAAAGTGAGGATGAAGCCGAGGGAGAAGTAAATTATGATCAAGAAGAAGGAAAAATTTTGAACCAGGAGGAAGAAAGACTTTTTCAGGCCATTTCCAAGATCGAAAAAAGACCTAAGATTAAGGTTCCCGCATTTTCAAAAAATCTTAACCAAGAGGAGTTGATCGACTGGATCAATGAATGTGAAGAATATTTTGAGTATGAAGATATTGAGGATCCTGATAGGGTCAAATTCATGAAGGCTAGACTGAAAGGTCATGCGAAGATCTGGTGGCAAGAGATTCAATTGGAGTGAAATAGATGAGGGAAAGATAAAATCACAAGATGGGATTGAATGGTGGATAAATTGAAGTGGCATTTCATTCCTATTGATTATGAGCTTGACCTACTGAAGAAGATGCAAAGTTTGAAGCAAGTGGGAAGATCTATTTAGGATTATACAGAGGAGTTCTATCGAATCCTCATCAGAACAAGCAATGTGAAAGTTTCCCATCACCTTAATGGGTTGAGGCTGAGCATTCAAGAGGAGGTGAATTTGGTTTGAATAAACAGTATTGAAGAGGCATACTGGTTTTCCCTAAAAGTAGAGGAAAAGTTGAACAAGAATTTTGAGACTAGAAAAAAAGGAAGAGGTTGTGGTGGAAGATCTTGTGGATGATTATATGGAGGCTGAAATGAAGATTCGAAAAAGAAGGATGAGGCCAGTAGTAGTCAAAATCTGAGAGGAAATAATTCTGATCATTTCTAGGATTAGAATAATAGAGATTAGAGGGGAAGAGGAAGAGGACAAGGATCTGGAAGAGGAGGCTTCTGTGGAACATGTTTTCACTATGGAGAAGAAGGTCATAGGGCATTTGAATTTCCTCAATGCCAAGGAAGGATAGATAGGAGGAATGAAGGCTAGGCTAGAGTTGCACATGTTCATGACGATGCTAGATCATCACATTCTAAAGATGTTGAAAAAGGAGAAACACTAATTAATAGAAGAGTCCTACTGAGTGGTGAGAATGAACCTGAGCAAAGGAGGAGCATGTTTCACACTAGATGCAAGTGTGAGGGTAAATGTAGTGATATCATTATTTATAGTGGAAGCACTGACAATTTGGTTTCAGAACAAATAGTGAAAAAGTTGAAGCTCAAGAGACAGAAACACCCACATCCATATCAGATTTCTTGGGTGTAGGATGACCATAAGGTCATGGTCATTGAACAATGCCTAGTGAAGTTCAATATTGGTGGATACCATGATGAGGTACTATGTGATATCATATCTATGGATGCATGTCATATGTTGTTGGGTAGACCATAAAAATTTGGCAAGTGTGTTGTACATGATGGTTGTGCGAATACCTATTCTATGACAAAGGATGAAGTACAACATAAGCTAAAGCCATTGAATGACATAGAAGAAAAGGTATGTGGTAGTGCAAAAATAACTTTTGTTGATGGAAGAAAATTTTTGGATGGTATGAGGCATGAGCATGTATGTTTTTCTTTAATTCCAAAAGTTGGTAAAGAGGAAGTAGAAGATGTACTATAGAAGTTGCAAATTTGTTGAATGAGTTTCAATATATTGTATCCGATAATGTTCCTGATAGATTACCACCAGTAAGGAAGATCAGTCATTAGATGGAATTGATTCTAGGAGCACTAAATAGAAAGTGAAGAACCAAACAGAAAAGTACATGAGTTATTGCAGAAGGGGTTGATTCGAGAGAGTTTGAGTCCCTATTCTGTAGTAGCAGTATTAGCACCAAGGAAGAATGGAGAATGGAGGATGTGCATAGACTCCAGGACAATAAACAAGATCACAATCAAGTATAGGTTTCCATTGCCACAAATGGATGATATTATGGACTATTTGAGTGGGGTTGTGTATTTCTCAAAGATAGATCTGAAGAGTGGATATCACCAGATTCAGATCAGAGAAGGAGATGAATGAAAGAGTACCTTCAAGACAAAGGAAGAACTCTATGAGTGGTTAGTCATGCCTTTTTGGCTAACTAATGTACTAAGCACCTTGATGTGGCTCATGAATGAGGTTCTGAAAGAATTTCTAGGTAAGTTTGTCATTATTTACCTAGATGATATTTTGATTTTTAGTAAGACATTGGAGGAGCATATGATGCATATTCGTATGGTGCTTGAGAAACTGAGAGAAGAGAAATTATTGATTAAATTGAAGAAGTGTAGTTTTGTGAAAAAAGAGTTAGTGTATTTGGGATTTGTAGTTTCATCAGAAGGTCTAAAAATGGACCTAGAGAAAGTACAGGCTATCCTTGAATGGCCTACTCGAAGCAGTGCTATAGAGGCAAGATATTTCCATGGTTTGGCTAGCTTTTACAGAAAATTTATCAGAAATTTTAGCAGTATTTGTGGACCTTGATTGAAACAATAAGAGGGGATAGAAAAGAGTTTAAGTGGACTAATGGGGTAGATAAGAGTTTTAAACTGTTGAAATAGAAAGTTACAGAACAACCTATTTTAGCACCTCTAGATTTTAATAAGGTGTTTCAAGTAGACTGTGATGCTAGTGGTATTGTAATAGGAGTTGTTATGAGTCAAGAAGGTAAACCTATTGCTTATTTCAATAAAAATTTAAATGATGCCAAGAGAAAATATTTTGTTTATGATCAAGAATTTTATGCTATAGTTCAAGCATTGAAGAAGTGGAGACACTATCTACTTCCTAAGGAGTTTGTTTTGTATACTGATCATCAAGCTTTGCAATATTTGAATAGTCAAGAAAAGTTGAATCGGAGGCATTTGAAATGGGTTGAGTTTTTGCAGAGTTATACATTTGTTTTGAAACATAGGAGTAGAAAGTCTAATAGGGTTGCAGATGCTCTTAGCAGAAGGAAACTATTCTAACAGAAATGTAGATTGAGGTGATTGGGTTCAAGGAACTCAAGAATTTGTATCCCAAGGATCTTGATTTTGGTGAAGCTTGGAAAGCTTGTAAAGAACCTATTACTCTAGATAGAACAAAGTGGTTGGATTTTATCATTTAGGATAATATGCTATTCAGAGGGAGTTAGTTGTGCATTACATAAATTTCTATGAGGGAGAATCTCATCAAGGAGAAGTGTAGCAGAGGATTGGTTGGACATTTTGGTCCTGATAAAACCTTTTCTTTGGTTAGTGAGAATTATTATTGGCCACAGTTGTGGCAAGATGTCGAGAAGTTTGTACAAAGTTGTAGAGTATGTCAAATGGTGAAAGGAGTGAAGTATAATATAGGGTTGTATCAGCCATTACCTATACCAAAGAAACCTTGGGAGGATATTAGTATGGAATTTGTTCTTGATTTACCAAAGACACAGTGGGGACATGATTTAATTTTTGTGGTAGTTGACGGATATTCGAAGATGGCACATTTTATCCCCTACAAGAAAACTAATGATTTTGTTCATGTAGTAGAACTATTTTTAAGAGAAGTAGTGAGACTACATGGTTTGCCAAAGACCATAGTTTTAGATCAGGACACTAAGTTTGTTGGATATTTTTGGCATAGATTGTGGAACAAGTTGAAGATAGATTTGAAGTTCAGTTCATCACATCATCCATAGACTGATGGATAGACAGAGGTGGTGAATAGGAGTTTGGGAAATTTGCTGAGATGTTTGGTTGGAGATAAGCCAAGAGGATTGGATTTGATTTTACCATAGGCAAAATTTGCATACAATAATTCTATCAATAGGAGCACTGGTAAATCACCATGCTAGATTGTATATGGAAGTAGTCCAAGAAATGCATCTGAGTTGAGAAAGATAGATAAAGGAAAAATAAGTAGTGTTGAAGCTGAGGATTTTGCAAAACACTTGAAGAAAATCCATGAGGAGGTGAGGAATCATATTACCAAGATGAATGTGCAATATAAGGATAAGGCAAATGAGAAAAGGAGGCATAAGGAATTTTAGGTTGGAGATGAAGTCATGGTTCATTTGCGGAAGGAGCGATTTCTAGTTGGTACATATAACAAGTTTTAAATGAAGAAGTTTGGGCCATGTAAGATAGTGAAGAAGCATGATTTAGGAAATGCATATGAGGTTGAGTTTCCTACTGAGATGAATATTTCACTAGTGTTTAATAGTTTAGATCTGACAAAGTATCATGAGGGAGGTGTTGAAGATGAGATCACAGTAGCGTAGTGGAGTATTCTAGCAACCAGTTCAGTTACCAAGGAGATTGAGGATATACTACATAGTCATGTTGGTAGAAGCACAAGGAACAAGACATATGAAGAATATTTGGTCAAATGGAAAGGATGACCTATTGAAGATTCATCATGGTTGACAAGGGAGGAGTTTAACCATCTTGGTTTTCCTCTTCACACCTAAGTTGTGACAGGATCACTTCTCAAATTACCCCAGGTGTCTAATGCAGGAGCATCCTAGGTGTAAGAGCAATCTTGCATCACCCAAAAATATTTTTGGTTTTGTTTTCAATAAGGGCTATCTTGTGTAGACTTTCTATTTATGGAAACTTATTATTTTTAGTAAGTTGGTCATACAAGCTCAGAATGTTTTGATTTCATAGGTGGAGGTTCATCTCAGTCATTTTCAGCCTACCAGTTGAGTTTCATTAGCACATCATCAGTATTGGTGAAGTTATTGAGGTTTTTGGGTATGAAATCTTTGAGCCCAATTTTGAAGGCCTTAGAGGCAGTGGATTGCGATCGACCCCCGACTGACTGGTGCTTGCGCATGTTAGGCACTGTAGATCTTGTCATGGCATTTCTAAAAAGTGGTTACAATAGAAAAAAATAGAACTACGGTTAAAAAGTTGTGGCCTCTGGAAGTTGGGTTACCTAAAAATATATTTTGTATTTTCTTTAAGCCGACCCTATTGTAATAATTTTAAAAATAAAATAATTCCATGTTTAGTCGGCCTAAAAGGCTAAATTTTTGGAACCTTCTCGAGCTGTGGAAATTGCCTATATAAGGAAGGCTCGTAGTGTTGTCTTAGGCAGTTCAGAGCAGTTATGGGTAGATCTAGGTAATGATTCGAGGGTTTTTCCTATAGAATATTGTAAAGGGAAAGGCCATGTGGCTTTGCATATTGTAATTCTAAACATTGTAATTCCACATTTGTGGAGATAATAAAAAGCCCATTTTCTATTCTTGCAAATTGTTGTTGTTTCTATGTTTCTGTTATGTGTTTGTGGTATTAAGGGTAGCACCCTTCATCAATAATCAACCTTTTTTTCCATGATATAATGCTGATAACATATCCATACAACATATGCTCAAAGCTCCCTCCATTAGGCTTCCATGCATGCTACTTACCATATGTTTTCATCAATGACAAACATATAGTCAACAATCTATCTTGCTAGAAAATCTCCAACAGAAGAAGCTCTTGAGTAGATTGATAATCTTACTAAGGAAAGAGATACTCTAAAGAATAAATATGGAACAGAAAAAGACTACATTGAGAAATTAAAGGACAAGATAGAAGATCTTAAATAAAATAAAGAGCTTGTAAAGCAAATCAAGGATAGTGATGAAGTTTCAAAACTGAAAAAGGAGAATTATCCTAAAGCATGAACTAAAGATTGTACATCTAAATTTAAGCTTGAAAGATGATAACAATAAAATTGAATCAGATCTGAAATCTAAAAATACAGATCTAAATTCAAATCTTACCAAAGTAACATGCGAGATGGAAATTACAAAGTTGTGGTATGTTGAACTTGAGAAGTATAATACTATTGTGCAAGGAGAGCTAACTCAATCTAAGAAATATCATGAGAAACTATATTCCAACAATGAAATGATTGATGAACATATTTCTTATTAGAGACCTACTTATGATAAAATTGGTCTTGGATATCTTAAAGAAAAATTCTCAAAGAAGACTGAAGAATATAAAGAACCAGATCTAGTAATTTAACAACCTAAGAATAAAGAAGAAAAACAAAACAAAGTTGAGTCTAACCAATCTAAAGATGTACCTAAGAAATTTGAGTCACCTAAAGAAATACAAAATGAATTCAAAGGTAGTTGTTATGCATGCAATTTATTTGGACACATAAAATGGATTATACAACTAATCAATTAAAACTTATCTCTGGTTATTGTTATAATTGTTATGGTTTTGGTCATAGAGCTATTGATTGTAAAAAACCTAGATCTAGTAATAAAGATAATAGTAGAATGTTTAGAGGTGCTAACCCTGCAGATAAAATACCTATTGGAGAAACCAACAATATAATAAATGGAGTTATGTGTTATAAATGCAACGATTTTGGATATATTGCTAGAAATTGTAGATCATAGATTAGTCCATTAAGACCGAGATATGGAAAATGTGCAATAGTTTATTAGATTTGTAATAGCATGGGACACACAACTAGATATTATAGAATGAAAAATATGAGGAATCGTAATCCTAGAATAAATATGAACTACACCAGAAGGAATATGGATTATAGTAACAGTTAGAAAGGAAATAGCAGTAACATGGAAGAAGTTATATTTGTCAAAGCTACAGATCACGAAATTGTATCTACAATATTAGGAAGTCAGTCAGGTGAAGTATTTGAAATTAAGTTAGAATCGATTTTGAACCCATCTCAAAGTGATTAAGCATCAAATTTCATTAATTAAATGTCAGATTAAGCATCAAAACAACATACAATTTAGCAAAATTTGAATCAAGCCTTGTGAAGGAAATATGTGATAATAAATGATGTAAGAAACCTATGGTTAAGAGAAAATAATATTATGAGAGAATATGAAAGCACGTGAAGTGAATTAAGTTCACTAATAGTTAGAGACAACTTTTTGACATGAACACACTTATGCAATTAATGCGACAAAATTTTTTTAAAGGATTTAATGAGTAAAAGTAGATTATTTGACAACATTCGATCATTCATGATATTACAAGAGTTTTAGAGAGCGAGCTAGAGGAGATTTAAAGCAATTTGAAGGATTTGGAGATAGATTTTCATCAGGTCTATGCGAGAAGACCTAGATCATGACATTAAGGTATTTTCACTAAGAGTATACTGTTGAAGCTACTATTTTCAGTATAATCATGGATGTAACCTTAGTTCACATCATTAAGAATACTCCTAGACCTAATGTGAGAAGGGAGTTAGATGAACCTACAAAGGATGACCCTAGTTTGGCTTTTTTTGTCTACACCAGACAGAGTTTTACATTTGGAAGATCTAAAAAGTTATTTAAAATGTAATTTTAAGCCTGTAGGAGATAACAATATGACTGAGGAGTATGATAAAATTTACAATGAGGAAATGAATTACAAAGAAGGTTATATTCATTTAGGTCAATTAGATATTGTGAAGTACATGTTTCATTATGAGTTTCAAAATGAATAATGGAACAAGATCATACTGAAAATAATTCATGATGGGAAATTTTGGTTAGATGATAGAGTGATAGAAATCACAATAGATCTAATTCATGAAGTAATAGGTCTTTCCAACCAAGGTGTAATCCCACTAAATGAGAAAAATAGGTAGAAAATAGTTGTAGAAAACATCGAGTATACATATAATTGAAGAGGAATTGTGCTAATAAAAATTGAACAAAATGATGTAAGATATTTTTTGAATATAATGGATACTAAGCTATGTGTCAGTTCTAGAGAATATGACATAGCAATAGGAATGGTACAAGTAGCCTACCTAATATGCATTCAAAAATTTCAAGTTGATATGAGTGAAATTCTGAGAGTACAACTTATTGAAAACATTAACAAGATCAAGAAGACAAGAAACTCTCAATTCAAATTTTCATCTTTGACATCTTATATGTTTTTCCTTCTTTTGAGAATATTTCCCTACACTATTGCAGAAGATTGGAATGATGAGAGATGTACTATGGAAAGAATCAACAAAGTATATCTAAGACATCCTATTGATAAAGTCAATGAGAGTGCAACATTAGTAATGAAGACATTCCAGAATGAAATGAGAAAAAGATCGAGAATTCCACCCAATATGGTTGAGAAATACAAGAACAATTTATGCTTTCAAGTTGACATAGAGTTTACCTATATAGAAGCAGTAGAACCTAGAGTTGAATTTGTATACCCTCTTGATTATGAATTATCTGAAGAAGCTATTGAAGGCTATGCAACCAGAATTCTCAAATCTAGATTAGATTCTAAGAGTCCTAGATTTGGAACATTTGAGAAAATATAAAGCCCAACATATTAGACCCAATTACAAAAGTCAACAAAGAAAAGAATGAACACAACAATAAATAAAATCTTAAAATAATTAGGGATGAAAGAAGATGAATTAAATATAGCCAAAAAAATAGCATTAACTATGAGAGATATTAGTCAAAAGGAATTATTGAGAGTACCACCATTGGCATCCAAAGCAACCTCTACACCAGATATTCAGAATATTGATGAAGATATTATAGAGGCAAGTGAAATGAGCATATAATGTGATAAACCACCAAAAAAAGCCACAAGAAAGTCCACAAGATCTACTTCCACCACTACATCTGCTAAGAGAGTCAAAGAAATGGCTAGTGGACTAGGAGAAAGACAAAAAACCATTTTCACTCCCATGGAAAGGAAAAGAGTACAAGAAGAGGAATCCACACCTATTAAGAGAATGTGAGGTCAAGTGCAAAGTCAGTCACAAGAAGAAGAAGAGGTAGGAAACAACAATAAGAATAAATAGAAGCCTAAGATAGAAAAAGTTAACCCTTTAATCATCAATAATGGAGATTTCACCAAGTTGAAAAAGTACTATCAGATGTACAACAACTTTGAAAAGATAAATCTCAAAAATGTAGTTGTCAGGCATATGATCCTTGCAGACAAGAAGTTTGAAAACATAAAATATAAAATACCAAATTAACTATATGATAGACTAATTAACAGAAACAAGAGAGCAATTGAAGAAGATAAAAATATTAGAGAAATATTTGTGAGAAAGCTTTGTGAAGTTAAGGATGAGTAGAATTTCAAAGAAATCAGGAAGAGTCTTGGTGCTCATCTAAGGAGGAAAAGAAGAACCATTTTGATTATGAGAGGAAATTATGAGGAAATAAACAAGGAAACAAAGGAAGGAGTTGTAAGAGTAAAAACACCTATACTAGCAGATACATTAAGTGAGTCAGAACTGGACACCCTAGTCTCAGTATTAGCACCAAAGACAAAGGAAAGATCACCTATGGAAGAGACATTGTAGACTATAGTTACTCCATGAAAAATACTAATTAATGGTGAAACTATGGAAGTAGAAGGCACGAGCATCATCATTGATAAGGAAGATCCTTCTGAAGACCAAGGAGAGGATGTTGGCAATTTGGAAGACATGGTGAATGAGAAAGAAGATAAGGAAGAAGAATAAGAATCATTGAAATAGGCTTTAATGGAGATTGATGTTGAGTTACAAAAGAAAAGGAAGATAGTTGAAAAAGAAGTCACTTTAACCTTACCGAGGTTGAAGCATGTTGTAACTGAACAAGAAGCACAAATTGATAAAGGAGAAAAAGAGGAACATATAAAAGAGAAAGAAGTGAAGCCTACAGAGATAATTCCACAACACATATAGTTGGAAACACCATAGAAGAATACACCAGCAAGTACATCAAAATCAATTATTGAATCAATTTTAGCAAATTTGTGAAAAATAGTTGATGATGATGATCAAATAGAACTAATCTCATCTTTGAACAAAATCATTGAGAAGAACAAGAAGGTAAAAATCTTGGAGGGATCACTACTTCAGGTAACTAATAAGCTTCAAAATTTTATATCTAATTAGATTAGCAAAAATGATTTGAAAGATAAGGCTAAGGAAGTGATTAAAGCTTTTGATAATGAATTTACTACACTATCAAATATTACAATGGTTAAGACATAAATACTTCATGGTGCATAGTTATTTTAGACAACTTGATAGAATATTAAGAATGGTTTGGATAACCTTGATGTTTGTATTAAGGAGTTGAGGAAATGTCTGGAAAGAGGAAAAATATTATATGGTCAGTGTGCCCTTCCAAAGAATCACATCTCAGACATCACAGAGAAGCTGAAGAACAAAGAAGCATAATTAAAAGTGACAGTGAATGAATTAAAAAATCATAACATGAAGATGAAAGACATTGAGAAGGAAATAAGAAAGATTCATGATGAGACAAGACTATTGGAAAATGAAAAATAAAGGAAGTTGAAGAAATTTTCACTACTTAGAGAACATTTGACATTAAAAATTGGTAATTTGTAGAATCAACAGGAAGAATGTCTTTCCTTAAAGACATCATATGGTAAATTCTCTTATCCCTTTCCTCAAAGACATCATCATATGGTAAATTCGATTATCCTAACCTAAGAGTAGTTGGAATAGCATCTTATGGGCTATGTGCACTACTCAGTGTATCAGATTCAATTAAGACCACATGGGATAAGGAGATTGCAAACATGAAGGAAAACTTTATAGATTGCATTTCAAGCCTTCCAGCTCTACAGAATTGAAGACAAGAGGTATATCAAAAATTTTGACCTATATATATATATATATATATATATATATATATATATATATATATATATATATATATATATATATATATATATATATATATATATATATTCACATCTTTGTCATTGTTGTCAAAGGGGGAGTAATAGTATGATAAAATTGCTAATATATATAAGGTATAGATATATGTGGAAAGGATATAGTATAGTCAAAGGGGGAGTATCTGTATGATGGAATGTTAAAAGAAGATGTGTATGATCCACAAACTTTTGCAAATCTTGTAATGGCCATGTGACATAATGTTATAGAATGTTGGAAGTTTGTTTTTAAAGGTTTTGTGAGGTTTTGAGACTTAGATAATTTTCCCATTTGTTGCCCTTAATGACAAAGGGGGAGATTGTTGTCAATTTGGCTAAGTAGGATATCATGATGTTGTCATTATGGAAACATATATTCAACATTAGGGTATGTGCAAGACCATGAGGGGCCAAACTATGCCCTTAAGTGGCAATGAAAAATTAGCAAATCAGGGTTGGTCAACTTGACATGAAAATTTCAACTAGCTATCAACCTAATATCAAAAAGTTGTAAGAATAGAATCTTTAGAAAATTGAATGTAGTTTCTAAACTACTAGGCCTTTTTTGAAAAAAAGTTAGTATGATTGGTGAAAAGTATAGATTTCAATGCAATAGTACAAAAATTTTAGGAAAAAAATAAGAAGTAGGTGTATGTCTGACCACCTTAATCATAATCAAATGATAATATTTTATTATAAGATTATATATATAAGTAGTAGACTCATGCCCGGATGTGACGCATATTGTTTTGTAATTTTATTCCAAAAAAATAACTAATTATGAATTTTTTTCTACAATGTTTTTAGAATAAAAAAAACTCCCGTGTCTGACTACCTTAAATCATTCAAAACTTTACAAAATTCAAATTTTTATTTTTTTTCCTTATAGTAGGTGAAGCATAGAATGTGATGCATTTTTCATATTTCAAAAATGTTATACTGTTTGAAAGTTATAGTCATTTTTCAATCAGTATATAAATCAGCACTTTAGAGGTAACTCAATTAGAAAATAACTAATAATTACTTACCAGATTCAAAATTTCACAACAATTATATCGATAGAAAGCTGATAATCTCCTTAAGATACCCTTTTCATTTCATCAAATTCATCTCCTAAAAAAAAAGTTGTCAACTACATGGTCGAAGTCTAGAACTCAGAGAAACGGGGGAAAAACACATTTTTGAGACATTTCAATAGTTGACCATGTAGGTTTGGTGCATAAAGCAATATCGAGCCTAATCAGGTACTCGATATTTTTGGGTACCTGAAAAGACCGGCATAATTTTGATTTTTCACCTTTCCCTCCCCTTTCTCCCTCCCATTTCTCCATCCTATATTACATTAGATTATATATGATATATCAAAAACTATATATTAGATATATATTAGATTATATATTATATATATTAAATATTATATAATATACATTTTACATTAAATATTATTATTTAATATACATTAATATTAAATGTTACATTATATATCATATATTACATATTATTTTATATGTATATAATATATATTAATATGTATTTTACAACTATGTACAAAAGGTTGGAAGATTGCAGAAAAATCATCGATGGCCATTAACAAAAGCAAAGGAAATCAATCAGACATTTAAAAAATTCATGGGCGGCCATTGAGGAAGAGAGAGAGTGAGAAGGTGGTGGGGGCTAAGAGAGGAAGAGAGAGAGTGAGAAGCTAAGAAGGATAGAGAGAGAGAGAAGGGGAAGGGGAAGGGGAAGGGGATAGAGTAGGAGAGATAGAGAGAAGGGGAAGGGGAGAGAGTAGGAGACAGAGAGAGAGAGAGAGAGAGAGAGAGAGAGAGAGAGAGAGAGAGAGAGAGAGAGAGAGAGAGAGGGGGGGGAAGGGGAGAGAGTAGGAGAGAGAGAGAAGGGGAAGGATAACCAATTCATTACAATATTAATTAGTAAGGAGCAAGGAAAACATAAATAATATCATAGCAAGCATTAGAAATCCAAATTCTAATTAGGAGTTTTAAGCAAAGTGAGTAAGGTCCTGGATAGGGACATTACAGATCCACACATTGCTCAGTAGATACCTCCAAGAACCCACATACATGAGAGCAGGTTTGAAGTAAGACTAAGATTGTTTATCGGTTCAAAAATATTACCATGTTGTACTTTTGATTAACATCCAATGATTGGATGTGAAATTCACAAATTTGATTATATTACCACTGGTTCTATTTCAAATTCTAAAAAAAATGGATATTTGACATATGTTCATAAATTTCAGTCAACACCATTTTAAAATAACACATTAGTTTATTTTTACACATTGAGAATATCATCAATAGGAATTGAACTGAAATTGGCATATGTCATAGGAAATAAATGCCCCAACTATTTGTTGTCTTCTACATTTTGAGTTTCTTATTACAATTAGGAGAAGAATATTACTCTCGAAATGGTTTTGGATAGTAACATTTGTACTTCCTCTTCTCAAATATGTCTTCCCTCATCTTGCTACCTATTGATACCCACAAAGTGAATCTAGGTAGTTCTGCCATGTAATGGGAGAAAAATGGTTCCCTAATTGATATGTGTCTAAATAATACATGCAAGAACCTTTTCTTTGATATTGGTCACTAACCCTTTACAATAGAAAATGTTTACAAAAACTATCATGTACTTGCATGATGACATTATATATTACAGAAATCCTGTATAGAAGCAACTGGCAATCCACTCAAAAAGTAGTAACTGATAGCAAGTGCGATAATGAATATGCTTTAATAAACCACTATCTTCTTTACTCAAGCAACATCTGCTCAACAGGGGCATGTTTGGGAACAGACAGTCTCCATTTAAACTCAAGTCTCTGGAAGCAGTTATATTTGTCAGTGGAGGAGATACACCCATTGGATCTACAATAACTTTATGCTCACTAGAATTTTAATTTCTCTTCAATTGGGATACTCTTTCAAAAATTGCATCTACCCTTTTACCAATTTGGGAAATCAATGGGTCTATTTGTGGACCTCCAAGGTGTTGGTCACCTAAATGAGAACCTTGAGATGAATTAGGAACTTCTTTATGAAATAGATTAGTAACTTGAGAAGCTCTCCACTTGTTAGCTGAATTAAAACCTTGGACCATAGATGGCTGCCCTTTGTTGTAAAATGAGGAGTGAGACTGCCTTGCCAAAGGTGGCAATGAACTTACATTTGAGGGATAATGCCCAACATGAGTAACCTGGTTTCCCAAGTCCCATAAATACAAGGTCATTGATGAATAGGCATTTCTAATAGAAATATTTGTGGTGCTAGAATGAAGTGCATGACCAAATTCTTTTCCTGCTAAATCAATTTGAGGCTTCATTTCACATTTCTCTGTCCACAATTCCACAACACTTGTTACTTGAGCTACTAGCAGATGGTGAGTACTCATCATCATCATCTAACATAGGCTCACACATGCATATCTTACTTCTTTCCTTTTTTGTTTTCCCCTTCCTAGCTCTTCCTCCTTATCTGTAACTTCTATCATGGGTCCAAGAACCTCTTCCCATTCTTTCCCATTAACTATGCACTCTGTCTCTTCATCCTGAGTAATTGGCATACCTTGGATGGCACCAAGATAAACATTTTCTTCTGAAATGTCCTTTTCTCTCACATTAATCTCTCTATTAAGAAGATTTTTTATGTCTTCCTTTGTATATTGAATAGATGTAGCTGCAATCCCATGTTCATCAATAATATTCCTTGCACCGTTGAGTAATATATCATGCAATTCCTTCATCGTTTCAATCATGGGTCCTAAGGGGTCCTACGACACCTTCGGACACACTTGAGCATTCAAATGTGTCAAAAAGGGTCATGGGGACTTCCTAGGGGTCATAATAGGCCTTATTGCATGTTAGGGCCCAAGGAAATCCTTGTGACCCCTTTTGACACATTGGAACACTCAAGTGTGTCCTAAGGGGTCCTACAATGCCTTCAGACAAACTTGAGCATTCAAATGTTTCAAAAGGGGTCATAGGGAATTATTAGGGGTCCTAGCATGCCTTATCCCATGTTAGGACCCCTCGGAAGTCCCTGTGACCCTTGTGGACACATTAGAACACTCAAGTGTGTCCTAAGGGGTCCTAAGGCCCCTTTGGACACACTTGAGCATTCACATGTGTCACAAGGGGTCATGGGGACTTCCTAGGGGTCCTAATAGACCTTATCAGGTGTTAGGACCTTTAGGAAGTCCATGTGACCCCTTTTGACACATTAGAATGCTCAAGTATGTGATAAGGGGTCCTGCGGCCCCTTCAGACACACTTGAGCATTCAAATGTATCAAAAGGGGTCATGGGGACTTTCTAGGGGTCCTAATAGGCCTTATTGCATGATAGGACCCCTAGGAAGTCCCTGTGACCCCTTTTGACACATTGGAATGATCAAGTGTGTCCTAAGGGGTCCTACGATGCCTTCGAACACACTTGAGTGTTCAAATGTGTCAAAGGGGTCATGCGGACTTCCTAGGGGTCCTAGTATGTCTTATCATGCGTTAGGACCCCTAGGAAGTGCCCATGACCCTTGTGGACACATTGGTATGCTCAAGTGTGTCCTAAGGGGTCCTACAGCCCTTTAGGAAACACTTGAGCATTCAAATGTGTCAAAAGGGGTCATAGGGACTTCCTAGGGGTCCTAATAGGCCTTATCATGTGTGAGGACCCCTAGAAAGTCCCCGTGACCCCTTTTGACACATTAGAACACTCAAGTTTGTCATCAGGGGTCCTATGGCCCCTTCACACACTCTTAAGCATTTAACTCTATCAAAAGGGGTCATGGGGACCTCCTAGGGATCATAATAGGCCTTATTGCATGTTAGGACCCGTAGGAAGTCCTTGTGTCTCCTTTTCACAAATTGGAACACTCAAGTGTGTCCTAAGGGGTCCTACACCACCTTTGAACACACTTGAGTGTTCAAATGTGACAAAAGGGGTCATGGGGACTTCCTAGGGGTCCTAATATGCCTTATCAAGTAGTAGGACCCCTAGGAAGTCCTTGTGACCCCTGTGGACACATTAGAATGCTCAAGTCTATCCTAAGGGGTCATATGGCCCCTTCAGACACACTTGAGCATTCAAATGTGTCAAAAGGGGTCATAGGGACTTCCTAGGGGTGTTAATAGGCCTTATCATGCATTAGGACCCCTAGCAAGTGCCTGTGACCCCTTTTGACATGTTGGAACACTCAAGTGTGTCATAAGGGATCCTACGGCCCCTTCGAACACACTTGAGCATAAAAATGTGTCAAAAGGAGTCATGGGGACTTCCTAGGGGTCCTAATAGGCCTCATCATGTGTTACAACCCCTAGGAAGTCCTTGTGACCCCTTTTCACACATTTGAATGCTCAAGTGTGTCCTAAGGGGTCCTACGACACCTTCAGACATACATGAGCATTCAAATTTGTCAAAAGGGGTCATGGGGACTGCCTAGAGGTCCTAGTACATCTTACCATGTGTTAGGACCCCTAAGAAGTCCCCATGACCCTTGTGGACACATTAGAATGCTCAAGTGTGTCATAAAGGGTCCTATGGCCCCTTCGGACACACTTGAGCATTCAAATGTGTCAAAAGGGGTCATGGGGACTTCCTAGGGGTCCTAATAGGCCTTATTGCACATTAGGACCCCTTGGAAGTCCCTCTGACCCCTTTTGACACATTGCAACACTCAAGTGTGTCCTAAGAGGTCCTATAGCCCCTTCAGACACACTTGAGCATTCAAATGTGTCAAAAGAGGTTATAGGGACTTCCTATGGGCCCTAATAGACCTAATCATGCATTAGGACACCTAGGAAGTTCCTGTAAACCCTTTTGATGCATTGTAACACTCAAGTGTGTCATAAGGGGTCTTACAGCCCCTTTGAACACACTTGAGCATTCAAATGTGTCAAAAGGGGTCACCAAGACTTCCTAGGGGTCCAAATAGGCCTTATCACACATTAGGACCCCTAGGAAGTCCATGTGACCACTTTTGACACATTGGAACACTTCAGTGTGTCCTAAGGGGTCCTACAACACCTTTGAACACACTTGAGCATTCAAATGTGTTAAAATAGGTCATGGGGACTTCCTGAGGGTCCTAGTATGCCTTATCATATGTTAGGACATCTAGGAAGTCCCCATGACCCTTGTAGACACATTGGAACACTCAAGTGTGTCTTAAGGGGTCCTACGGCCCCTTCAGATACACTTGACCATTCAAATGTGTCAAAAGGCGTCATAGGGACTTCCTAGGGCTCCTAATAGGCCTTATCACATGTCAGGACCCCTAGGAGGTCCCCATGGTGCCTTTTGACACATTGGAATAGTCAAGTGTGTCACAAGGGGTCCTACGGCCCCTTCGAACACACTTGAGCATTCGATTGTGTCAAAAGCAGTCATGGGGATTTCCTAGGGGTCCTAATAGGCCTTATCACATGTTAGGACCTCTAGGAAGTCCCTGTGACCCCTTTTGACACATTGGAACACTGAAGTGTGTCATAAGGGGTCCTACGATACCTTTAGATCCACTTGAGCATTCAAATGTGTCAAAAGGGGTCATGGGGACTTCCTAGGGGTCCTAGTACACCTTAGCACATGTTAGGACCCCTTGGAAGTTCCCATGACCCCTTTTGATGCATTCAAATGCTCAAGTGTGTCATAAGGGGTCCTACGGCCCCTTCAGACACACTTGAGCATTTGAATGTGTCAAAAGTAGTCATGTTGACTTCCTAGGGGTCCTAATAGGTCTTATCACACATTAGGACCCCTAGGAAGTTCCTGTGACCCCTTTTGACACATTATAATGCTCAAGTTCATCCTAAGGGGTCCTACAATGCCTTTGGAGACACTTGAGCATTCAAATGTGTCAAAAGGGGTCATGGGGACTTCCTAGTGGTCCTAATAGCCCTTATCACATGTTAGGACCCCTAGGAAGTCCCTCTAACCCCTTTTGACACATTGCAACACTCAAGTGTGTCCTAAGGAGTCATACAATGCCTTCAAACACACTTAATCATTAAAATGTTTCAAAAGGGATCATGAGGACTTCCTAGAGGTCCTAGTACATCTTATGACATGTTAGGACCCCTTGAAAGTCCCCATGACTCATGTGGACACATTGGAATGCTCAAGGGTGTCATAAGGGGTGCTACGGTCCCTTTGGACATAGTTCAGTATTCAAATGTGTCAAAATAGTTCATGGGGACTTCCTAGGGGTCCTAATGGGCCTTATCACATGTTGGGACCCCTAGGAAGTCCCTGAGACCCCTTTTGACACATTGGAACACTCAAGTATTTTCTAAGGGGTTTGACGACACCTTCAGACACACTTGAGTGTTCAAATGTGTCAAAAGGGGTCATGGGGACTTACTAGGGGTCCTACTATGCCTTATCATGCATTAGGACCCCTAAGAAGTCCTCGTGACCCCTATGCACACATTGGAATGCTCAAGTGTGTCCTAAGGGGACCTATAGCCCCTTCAGACACACTTGAGCATTCAAATGTGCCAAAAGGGGTCATAGAGACTTCCTAGGGGTCGTAATAGGCCTTATCACATGTTAGGACCCCTAGGAAGTCAACCTGACCCCTTTTTACACATTGAAACACTCAAGTGTGTCGTAATGGATCCTATGGCCCCTTCAGACACACTTGAGCATTCAAATGTGTGAAAACGGGTCATGGGGACTTCCTAGGGGTCCTAATAGGCCTTAATGTGTGTTAAAACCCCTAGGAAGTCCTTGTGACCCCTTTTGACACATTGGAATGCTCAAGTGTGTCCTAAGGGGTCCGACGATGCCTTCAGACACACTTGAGAATTTAAATGTGTCAAAAAGGGTCATGTGGACTTCTTAGGGGTTTTGGTACACCTTATCACACATTCAGACCACTTGGAAGTCCCCATGACCCCTATGGACACATTAGAATGATCAAGTGTGTCCTAAGGGGTCCTAAGGCCCCTTCGAACACACTTGAGCATTTAAATGTATTGAAAGGGGTCATAGGGACTTCCTAGGGATCCTAATAGGCCTTATCTTATGTTAGGACCCCTAGGAAGTCATCGTCACCCCTTTTGACACATTATAACACTCAAGTGTGTCCTAAGGGGTCCTACGATGCCTTTGGATACACTTGAGCATTCAATTGTGTCAAAAGGGTTCATGGGCATTTCCTAGGGTTCCTAATAGGCCTTATCACATGTTAGGACCCCTAGGAAGTTCTTGTAACCCCTTCTTACATAGTCAAAAACTCAAGTGTGTCCTAAGGGGTCATATGATGCCTTCAGACACATTTGAGCATTCAAATGTGTAAAAAGGGATCATTGGGACTTCCTAGAGGTCCTAGTACATCTTATCATGCATTAGGACCCCTAGGAAGTCCCTGTGAGCCCTGCAAACACATTGGAATGCTCAAGTGTGTCATAAGGAGTCCTATGGACCCTTCAAACACACTTGAGCATTCAAATGTGTCAAAATGGGTCATGGGGACTTCCTAGGGGTCCTAATAGGCCTTATGACCCATTAGGACTGCTTAGATGTTTTTGTGACCCCTTTTGAGATATTGGAATGCTCAAGTGTGTCCTAAGGGGTCCTATGGCCCCTTGGGACACACTTGAGCATTCAAATGTATCAAAAGGGGTCATAAGGACATCCTAGGGGTCCTAAAAGGCCTTATCATGTGTTAGGACCCCTAGGAAGTCCATGTGACCCATTTTGACACATTGGAAAACTCAAGTGTGTCCTATGGGGTCCTATGATGCCTTTGAACACACTTGACCATTCAAATGTGTCAAAAGGGGTCATGGGGACTTCCTAGAGGTCCTAGTATGCCTTATCATGTATTAGGACCCCTAGGATGTCCCCATGACCTCTGTGGACACATTGGAATCCTTAAGTGAGTCCTAAGTGGTCCAATAACCCCTTTAGACATACTTCAGCATTCAAATGTGTCAAAAGTGGTCATAGAGACTTCCTAGGGGTCCTAATAGGCTTTATCACATGTTAGGACCCTTGGAAAGTCCCCGTAACCCCTTTTGACACATTGGAACACTCAAGTATGTCATAAGGGGTCCTACAGCCCCTTCAGACACACTTGAGAATTCAAATGTGTTAAAAGGGGTCATGGGGACTTTTGAGGGGTCATAATAGGCCTTATCGCATGTTAGGACCCCTAGGAAGTCCCTATGACCCCTTTTGACACATTAGAATGCTCAAGTGTGTCCTAAGGGGTCTTTTAATGCCTTCAGACATACTTGAGCATTCAAATGTGTCAAAAGGGGTCATGGGCACTTCCTAGAGGTCCTAATACATCTTATCACATGTTAGGACCCCTAGGAAGTACCTGTGACCCCTATGGACACATTCAAACAATCAAGTATGTCATAAGGGGTCCTATGGCCCCTTCGAACACACTTGAGCATTCAAATGTGTCAAAAGGGGTCATGGTGACTTCCTAGGGGTCCTAATAGGCCTTATTGCATGTTAGGACCCCTTGGAAGTTCCTGTGACCCTTTTGACAAATTGGAATGCTCAAGTGTGTCCTAAGAGTTCCTACATCCCGTACGGATAGACTTGAGCATTCAAATGTGTCAAAAGAGAACATAGGGACTTCCTAGGGGTCCTAATATGCCTTATCCCATGTTAGGACACCTAGGAAGTCCCCGTAACCCCTTTTGACACATTGGAACACTCAAGTGTGTCATAAGGGGTCCTATGGCCCCTTTGGATATACTTGATCATTCAAATGTGTCAAAAGTGGCCATGGGGACTTTGTAGGGGTCCTAATAGGCCTTATTGCATGTTAGGACCCATAAAAAGTCTCTGTAACCCCTTTTGACACATTGAAATGCTCAAGTGTGTCCTAAGGGGTCCTACGATGCCTTCGGACACACTTGAGCATTCAAATCTGTCAAAATGGGTCATGGGGACTTCCTCAGGGTCCTAGTACACCTTATCACGCATTAGGACCCCTAGGAAGTCCCCATGACGCCTATAGAAACATTGGAACTCTCAAGTGTGTCCTAAGGTGTCCTACGGCCCCTTTAGACACACTTGACCATTCAAATGTGTTAGAAGGGGTGATAGGGACTTCCTAGGGGTCCTAATAGGCCTTATCATGTGTTAGGACCCCTAGGAAGTCCTCATGACCCCTTTTGACACATTGGAATAGTCATGTGTGTCATAAGGGGTCCTACAACCCCTTCAGACACATGTGCACATTCAAATGTGTCAAAAGGGGTCATTTGGACTTCCTAGGGCTCCTAAAAGGCCTTATCACGCATTAGGACCCTAGGAAGTCCCTGTGACCCCTTTTGACACATTGGAACACTCAAGTGTGTTTTAAGAAGTCCTATGACACCTTCAAAAACACTTGAGCATTAAAATGTGTCAAAATGGGTCATGGGGACTTTCTAGGGGTCCTAGTATGCCTTATCATGTGTTAGGACCCCTTGGAAGTCATCGTGACCCCTTTTGACACATTGGAACTCTCAATTATGTCATAAGGGGTCCTACAGCCCCTTCAGGCACACTTGAGCATTTAAATGTGTAAAAAGGGTTCATGGGAACTTCCTAGGGCTCCTAATAGGCCTTATCATGTGTTAGGACCCCAAGGAAGTCCACATGACCCATTTTGACACATTATAATGCTCAAGTGTGTCCTAAGGGGTCCTACAATGCATTTGGACACACTTGAGTATTCAAATGTGTCAAAAGGGGTCATGGGGACTTCCTAGGGGTTTATTAGGCCTTATCACATGTTAGGACCCCTAGGAAGTCTTTATGACCCCTTTTGACACATTGGAATGCTCAAGTGTGTCCTAAGGGTTCCTGTGATGCCTTCGAACACACTTGAGCATTCAACTATGTCAAAAGGGGTCATGGGGACTTCCTAGGGGTGCTAGTGCACATTATCATGAGTTAGGACCCCTAGGAAGTCCCTGTGACCCCTTTGGACACATTGGAATGCTCAAGTGTGTCATAAGGGGTCCGATGGCCCCTTTGGACACACTTGAGCATTCAAATGTGTCAAAAGAGGTCATGGGGACTTCCTAGGGGTCCTAATAGGCCTTATCACACGTTAGGACCCCTAGGAAGTCCTTGTGACTCCTTTTGACACATTGGAACACTCAAGTGTGTCCTAAGGGGTCCTATGACACCTTGAGACACACATGAGCATTCAAATGTGTTAAAAGGGGTCATCGGGACTTCCCAAGGGTCCTAGTAAACCTTATCATGTGTTAGGACCCCTAAGAAATCCTCGTGACCCCTGTGCACACATCAGAACACTCAAGTGTGACCTAAGCGGTCCTACACTTGAGCATTCAAATGTGTCAGAAGGTGTCATAGGGAATTCCTAGGGGTCCTAATAGGCCTTATCACATGTTAGGACCTCTACAAACACCCCGTAACCCCTTTTTACATATTGGAACACTCAAGTGTGTCATAAAGGGTCCTACGGCCCCTTCAAACACACTTGAGCATTGGAATGTGTCAATAGGGGTTATGGGGACTTCCTAGGGGTCCTAATACACCTTATCACATGTTAGGACCCCTAGGAAGTCCCTGTGAACCCTTTCGACACATTGGAACACTTAAGTGTGTCCTAAGGTGTCCTACGATGCATTCGGACACACTTGAGTATTCAAATATGTCAAAAGGGGTCATGGAGACTTCCTAGGGGTTCTAGTATGTCTTATCACATGTTAGGACCCCTTAGAACTCCCTATGACCCCTATGGACACATTGGAATGCTGAAGTGTGTCCTAAGGTGTTGTACAACCCCTTCATACACACTTGAGTATTCAAATGTGTCAAAAGAGGTCATAAGGACTTCCTAGTGGTCCTAATAAGCCTAATCAGATGTTAGGACACCTAGGAGGTCCCTGAGACCCCTTTCGACACTTTAGAACACTCAAGTGTTTCCTAAGGGGTCCTACAATACCTTGAGACATGCTTGAGCATTCAAATGTGTCAAAAGGGGTCATGGGGACTTCCTAGGGGTCATACTAGGCCTGATCACGTGTTAGGACCCCTAGGAAGTCCCTGTGACCTCTTTTGACACATTGGAATGCTCAAGTGTGTCCTAAGGGGTCCTACGACACCTTCTCACACACTTGAGCATTCAAATTTGTCAAAAGGGGTCATGGGGACTTCCTAGGGGTTCTAGTACAACTTATCACATGTTAGGACCCCTTGGAAGTCCCTGTGACCCCTACGGACACATTGGAATGTTGAAGTGTGTCCTAAGGGTTGCTATAGCCTCTTTGGACACACTTGAGCATTCAAATATGTCAAAAGGGGTCATAGGGACTTCATAGGGATCCTAATAAGTTTGATCATATGTTAGAACCCCTAGGAAGTCCCCGTGACCCCTTTTGACACATTAGAACACCCAAGTATGTCCTAAGGGGTCCTACAATGCCTTCAGACACACTTGAGCATTCAAATGTGTCAAAAGGGGTCGTGGGAACTTCCTATGGGTCCTAATAGGCCTTATCGCATGTTAGGACCCCTAGGAAGTCCCTGTGACCCCTTTTGACACATTGGAATGCTCAATTGTGTCTTAAGGGGTGCTACGATGCCTTTGGACACACTTGAGCATTTAAATATGTCAAAAGGGGTCATGGGACTTCCTAGAGCTCCTAATACTTCTTTCCATGTGTTAGGAGCCCTAGGAAGTCCCCATGACCCCTATGGACACATTAGAACACTCAAGTGTGTCATAAGGGGTCCTACAGCCCCTTTGAAAACAC
>BSBK01012073.1:102500-104109 GCA_027943335.1 Chamaecyparis obtusa
CCATTTGGACATGAGAGTTGGCTTGTTTTTTCCCCATGTGTTTTCAGTATGATTGGGATCATTGTGAGTCAAGTGAGTGGCTGGGTACATGGGTTCCACAGTATCTAACTCCTTTATCTTTGACACTCTCTATAAAAAATGATGACATGGACACTTCAGTTGAGTATGACCATCTTTCAGATCTTCTAAAGCTAGCAAATGGTTTTGCATTGGTTGCACCACAAGGGAATGATGAGAGGTCAAATTATTGGTTAGCACGTTGTGTACAAGGTAAACATAAGCTTGTACAATCGATGATAGATGTTGATGGGTTCACATATCCTACTGGTTCAGTTGTTGTTGCGGGAACATAGCTGAAAACATACATGATTAGAAAGAATGGAATTCCCATATTTGAAGACTATGAGAAGCAAAAAACTATTCTCATGTATTCACACCTTGTTATAGCAACAAATGTCAAGTTGTCAAAGCACCAAGGAAGACCAAAGACAAAAGAACTTTGGACTATTAGCACTGTTGATCATGAAGCACTATTGGAGACCTTGAAGTAAAGAGATGACCCTTCAAGAACAATTGAATAGGTAATAAGTTAACTTAGTGCATTGTTTTATAATTTAGTTAAGCTTAATTTCAATACATTAATTTCACCTTTCTTAGATTGTATTTTAGATTGCACTAAGCATGATTGGGAAGCGATCTTCCAGGGCTGGTATCTCAGACCTTGTGAGAGGTATCAACAAACCATCAGGTGCTATGGGATTATGTTTTTGAGGTCTACAATAACCTCTCTTGGTTTTGGGTGATTCGACTTCATTTGCATTTGGCAAGATGATCTCAGTCGATGCCAAAACTTGTAGTGAGGGTCAGTTAAAAGTGGCTTAACAACGTATCTTTCAAACCATCTAACATTGAATTGAACCATCTACTCCATTAGCTCCAGTTGGCTAGGTAAATGAAAATGACAACCTGATTCCACCCATGGAGTCACTAGAATGCTTGCGACCATGCTTGACCCAAGTGACCCCAATGTGCACTAAGCACAATTGGCCAGCAATCTTTTGGGGCTCATATCTTGGACCTCATGAGAGGTATCAAAAAATTGTTAGGTGCTATGAGATATTGTTTCTAAGTTCTACAATAACCTCTCTTAGTCTTGGGTGATTTGACTTCATTTGCATTTGGAAAGATGATCTCAATCGATGCCAAAACTTGCAGTGAGAGTCAGTTGAAAGTGGCTCAGCAATGTATCTTTCAGACCATCCAACATTGCATCAAACCATCTACTCCATTGGCTCTAGTTGGCCAAGTAAATGCCAATGACAATCCCATTCCACCCACGAAGTCACTAGAACACTCGCGACCATGCTCGGCCCAAGTGACCCCAAGGTGCACTAAGAACGATTAGGCAGTGATCGTTCGTGGCTCGTATCTCAGACCTCATGAGAGGTATAAAAAAGTGTTAGGTGCTAAAAGATCATTTTTTCAAGGTCTACAATAACCTCTCCTTGTTTTGGGTGATTTGACTTTGTTTGCATTTGGCAAGATGATCTTAGTCGATGCCAAAACTTGCAATGAGAGTCAGTTGAAAGTGGCTTAGCAGCGTAGCTTT
>BSBK01012074.1:2500-37500 GCA_027943335.1 Chamaecyparis obtusa
TCCTTAGGCAAAGGCTTAGTAAATATGTCTGATATCTGTTCCTTTGTGCTTATGTACTCCAGTCTGACTTCTTTCTTAGCAACTTTCTCTCTTACAACATGATATTTGATCTCTATATGCTTAGTCTTAGAATGTAATACAAGATTCTTAGACATACTAATTGTGCTGGTGTTGTCACAATGTATGACAATAGGCTCAACAAACTTAATTCCAATATCCTTCAGCATTTGCTTCATCCAAATTATCTGGTTACAATTGTTTGTTGCTGCTACATACTCTACTTATTGTACTCTATGAAATACAATTTTTCTTCTTGATTAGCCAAGAAACTAATCTTCCTCCATGAAAAAAGGCTCAACCACTGGTGCTTTTCTTTTCATCAACACTACCTCCCCAATTAGCATCTGTATATGCACATACGGTAAAATCATCAAATTTTTCATACCACAATCCATAGTCCATTGTGCGTCTTAAATATCTCAGTATCCTCTTTACTGCTACATAATGTGACTCTCTAGGTTTAGCTTGAAATCTTGCTACCATTCCAACTGAATGTTGTATATCCAGTCTAGTGTGTGTTAAGTACTGCAATCCTCCAATCATGGATCTGTATTTCTTCTTCTCAACTGTCAGTGTTTCATCTTTGCTAGATAGTTTGTGTCCTATAACCATAGGTGTTCCAACTGGTTTACAGTTCTCCATTCCAAAAAATTTAAGTAAATCATTCAAGTACTTTGTCTGACATACAAAGATACCATCATTATTCTGTGTTATCTGTAATCCCAAAAAGTATTTCATCTCACCAATCATACTCATTTCAAATTCAATCTTCATTTCATCAGCAAATTTGTCACTAGCTTCATCTTCTCCTCCAAAGATAATGTCATCAACAAAAATAACTATAACCAACATACCATTTTAAATTTATTTTGTGTATAGATTGCTATCAACTATTCCTTTAGTAAATCCCAATTTCAATAAATACTTATCCAGTCTAGCATACCAAGTTCTAGGTGCTTGCTTTAGTCCATATAATGCTTTCTTTAGTTTACATACCATATCTCCTTCTTGAGTCAAAGGAAAACCTTTAGGCTGCTCAATGTAGACTTCTTCTTCCAATTCACCATTTAGAAATGCGGACTTCACATCCATCTGATACACCTTAAATTTCTTAAAAGATGCATAAGCCAAAAACATTCTTACTACTTCAAGTCTTGCTACTGGTGCAAAAGTTTCTTCATAGTCAATTCCTTCTTGCTATGAATATCCCTTACATACCAATCTTGCTTTGTTTTTTACCACTTCTCCTTGTTCATTCATCTTGTTTCTAAATACCCATTTAGTTCCAATCATATTCTTTTCTTTAGGTCTAGGGACCAATTCCCATGTCTTGTTCTTTCAATCTGATCTAGTTCTTCTTTCATAGCATTAATCCAATGTTCATCTTCACAAACTTCACTAGTATATTTAGGTTCAATTTGAGAAATCAAACATAAATATACCTTATTACGAGTCAGAATTCCTTTGTCCAAACTTCCAATAACTTGTTCAAGAGGATGATGTCTTGATAGATACCTATTTGGTGTCATAGTCACAGATCTTGTTTCAACTGTAGATTCTTCTCTAGATTCCTCTCTAGTTTCTTTTGTAGGACTCTCATTCAATAATTCACTGTCAGTCTCATAGAATAATTTAGTAGATTCAGTGTTAGGCTAAGGATGAGCTTCTTCATCAGATTCATAATCAATCATTCTTTCCCAAATTTTTAACTTCTCATCAACTTTAACATTTGCGCTCTCAACAATAGTTTTAGTTCTCTTATTGTAACATCTATATGCTTTTCTTTTCAAAGAATATCCAAGAAAAATTCCTTCATCACTTCTAGGATCAAACTTTCCAACATCATCATCTCTCATTATATAACATTTGCTTCCAAAAATTCTAAAATACCTGACTGAGGGTGCATGTCCAAACCATAATTCATAAGGTGTCTTGTCTGTGTCTGCTCTGATTTGTACTTTGTTCATTGTATATACTGATGTATTCACTGCTTCTCTCCAAAATGTCTTTGCCAAATCATTCTCAAATAACATAGCTCTTGTTGCTTCAATCATTGACCTGTTTCTTCTTTTTGCAATACCATTTTGTTCAGGTGTTCTAGGGGTTGAAAATTGTCTCTTAATACCATTCACTTCACAAAAAATATTAAATTCTCTAGAAGTAAATTCACCACCTCTATCAGATCTCAAACATTTAATCTTCATTCCAGATTCATTCTCAAATTTATTCTTAATGATCTTAAACTTATCAAATGCTTTAAATTTTTCTTTTAGAAATGCAATCCACATCATTCTTGTAAAATCATCAACAAGAATCATAAAATACCTTTCTCCATAGAATCCTCTAGTCCTAGTAGGACCGCTCAAGTCTGTATGAACAATCTCCAACTTCTCTGCTGATGTGAACTTCTTACTAGGAAATGAACTTCTCTTCTACTTAGCCATCACACATTCTTTGCAAATCATGTTAGTAGGCTTCATAATTTAAGCAAATCCTTTACTACAAGTGTAGTACTTACTTTCACAATGTTATCAAAGTTTGTATGACAAAACCTTCTATGCCATAACCAACTATCATCAATCTTAGTAATCAAACATGTCATCTTAGTAGGATTCAACTGAAATACATTACCTCTGGTTCTAGATCCAGTTCCAATCAGATTTCCATCTTTCTCCTTTATCATACAAGTTTTCTCAGTAAACCAAACTTGATATCCCTTATCAACTAACTATCCAACACTCAAAATATTATGTCTCAATCCATCAACAAAGTAAACATCATCAGTATTATTCTTTCCATCAAGATTAATAGATCCTATACCTTTAATCAAACAAGGTGCATTGTTACCAACTCTAACAACTCCTCCATCATAATTGTTAAACTTTATGAACTTTTCATATCTCCAATCATATGATGTGAACAACCACTATCTATAATCCAATCAGCTTTCTTTTCAACTTGGGAAACTAAGGCTTTTTCTTCCTTAACATCAGATTCAGGATTCTCTTCTTTAATTGCTATAAATCCTATTTCATCATTATTCTCAGTATCACTTTCACTCAAAGTTCTTTCAATACTAGCTTCAAGATCTTCATCATTAGCATAATAACATTCCTTAGATCTTCTAGGCTTGAAATTATTTTTGTACTTCTTAACTCTCTTAGGACATTTAGATGCAAAATGGCCATATTCTTGACAAGTCCAACATTTAAAAAATTTCTTACTGTCTGGTTCTCTTTTCACAAGCAAGGCAATACCTTCTTCAATCTTCTTGTCTTCTTCATTTCTAGATCTGCTACTGGCATAATCTCCACTCACACTGGTACTTCTTAACAAAGTAGGACGAACACTAAGAGCATTGAATGCTATCTCCATTCTAGGAAAGTCTCTTGATACCCTCAGGTTCATTTCTACTGCTTCCAATCTTCCAAGAAGAGTCTCTCTTGTAAAGTTCATAGTACAAGGTATAACTTGTTCAATAATCTGTGTTGTCTACTTAAATACAAAAGTCAATGTCCTCAAAATTTTTCATATCACTTCATTCTCTATCTTTGATCCTCCAGAAGATTTTAACACTGCAACAATTTCTAACATTCTACCAATATAGCTTCTAACAAATTCATCTCCCATCATTCTAATATCCTCAAATGCACATATCCAATTATGTAATCTAGCTCTCTTTGCATGTTCATCACCTTCAAAAGTAGATTGTAAGGCTTTCTAAATTTCATGAGATTTTTTAAAACATTTTACATGACTGTATTCATTCTCCGGAAGTGTTGTCAAAAGTGCTTCTCTTGCAAGTATGTTACACATGAATAGATCTACCTCATCTTTTGAACTTGATTCAAGATTATCTTCTTCAATGATAGTCCTATCATTCTTTGTAATCAACCAATAACTTGGTCCTAAACACAATAGATGTGTCATCATCTTTTCTTTCTAGTTGTCAAAATTTACTCCATCAAACTTAGGGCTTTCTTTCTTGCAATTCACCATGGATCTCCTTAAGCTGTTAAACTTTCCTTTCAAGGACCTGTCACTCTGATACCAATTGTTAGAAAGTAAAGTCCACCAAGATAACTGAGAGGGGGGGTGAATTAGTCATTAGATAATTATAGCTTTTATCAACTTCAACAGCATTTAACCATGTAAGCAATATAATTACCAACCTTAGAAAGATATTCATACACAATGACACAATAACACAAGATATGTTGACTAGGGAACCTCTTAATCAAAGAGTAAACCCCGGTGGGAATGATGCCCACAAAAGATGCACTAATATGAATATTCCTTGTGAAAGGATGGACTTTGTTAGGAGTCTTATGAAATACATTCGGTCTATATAAATCCATGTTAGGAGATTTTGAATCCTTGTTAAAAGATTCTAACCCTGTTAGGAGTTATGGAAGACAGAAGGACCCACTTACCAAAAAGCTTCAGGGTAAGATCACTGAACTCACTGTCCAAATAATCTTTGCATTATTCAATAGAATAATATGTTACCTCTTCTTTGACTGTGCCAAACTATACTCACTGTTACATCAGATCTCAATCTCAGATCTTTGTACTTCACATGTCTTTCTTCATAATTTCACTCTCATACTTAGCTCTTTTCTTCACTTCATGCATACCGCATCACATCTCAACATTACAATAAGGAAAAACATTCCTTCCTTTATACTACACTCAAATATTTACAAATGAGTTGGCACATAATTACAAAATAAAAGTTACCACACACTACATCAAAATTACACAAAATTGTCATCTTCCAGATACAATAATTCCTCACTCATGTGACCTCAAAGTTTGTGCTATGAACCACATCGCTAACAATGTGTCTCAAACTTCCCTTTAACTGTGCAAAACTAGATTCCATCCCGATTAGGAGATATCATCCGATTTCCAAAAACTGCTACTTAGGAACACTACCTGAATACTGCTTCCACCAAAATGCTCATAACTTTCATGAATAAAATAATTACTATCTGTGCTCTTAACCATAGACATGTAACATATCAAAGAGTATAACCTCAACATCACATAGATCCAATTGCAATAACCCACATGCGCTAATCAAAACTCTATCTGCTTCTCTGCAAGTCTCCAGAAGATCACTGTGTTGACATTAATGACAATCATAGTCATGAATGCAACAACAACTGCTACAAAATGACTGCCAAGCATTCAACATTCATTCCTAACATTTTTCACTTCTTTTTATTATTATTTGGTGGTTATTTTTAGCATGTGACACCTGCAATAGGCAATGACATGTAGAAAGGTCTTTCAGCAAGGTAATTATGCTAATCCCTGTAACTGAACAAGAAAAATGGAATCCAAGTAGATCTTTGTGATAAGGACTTTTGTCCAAGTGTATACCCAAATTTGATCAATATTCAAGCTATTGCTTTACTGTGTTCAATATACAGGAAAAAATTTTAACAAAGTGGTAGGCTATCTATGTAGTATACACAAGCCATTATCATCTGACATTAAATGAAAGTTGCAATCTTATTTCTTCTACCTGAAAACCACCCTAATTTAATGCCTGAAGATATACATATTGGGTTGGCACACATTATCAATATAATGATAACAATATAGAAAATCTACAACAAATTCCAAAAAGCTATTTTTCAATTAAAGAATTACAAGAACCATGAAATTTGAACTCCTTCCTTAGTCAAAAGACCGAAGAACAATTTACAATGCATATAATGTGAAGCCATAATGAGAATGATAACAAGAAGATATTTATAGGATTTTTTAAATTAAGTATAAAATAGGAGTAGCATCTAATGGAGCCATCGCATTTAATTTTTCTGATAGAAATACCCTATAAAACCAAGTTAGTGCCTCCTGGAGGGATAAGCTTGTATGGAAACTTAAGTGTAGGGTGCTCTTTTAGATCAAAATGTTTTTTTCTTCTGTATCTTGGTGGTTAAATTAAATAGCATAATATCATTTGTGCCTTCATTATTGAATTCCTTTTGAACATAATGGCTTGGATTGAATTCAACAATAGCAACTGAGAATGTAGCTATGAATTCAAAAGAAGTTGATCAAGCGGAACAAAACATTTTAGAGAATGAGAATTGGCATATAAAGAAATGCATTTAAAGTAGTTAATTCAATTCTGCCTACCACCGATGGTTTTGATAAAAATGATCTAGTTGGTAATATATATAAATTGGAGCCTTCATATTCTTTTTAACTTGTACAACGCAATATAGCATTATTACTTAATTGAGCTTCATATATCCATCTAAATGCCTTAAATAGCACCTTCCTTCTACTAAATTTGGTATATATCTTGTTAGATCATGCAATAGGCATGTAATGGGAATATTTAAATATCTTTGTCTTCAAAAGATATGGTATACTAATGCATTGCATACACTAAGCATATTCTCAAAATTAAAAGATAAAACAAGTATAGAAAATGTATGATTTATCAAAAGCTATTCAAAATGGTCTTACTGCCACAATAAATATAAAGCATAAAGAGGTCTATAAATTAAATTGAATGTCTTTAACAGGCAATACATAACTACATATTGATAATCTATGCAAGAATAAATAACTGCATATTAATGACCTCTCTGACTTTATACAAGCATTCATTTTAATAGTACAATATGCAATACACCCTTGGGTAGGGATAGGAGAATTTGGTGTTGATATTGTGGCAACTGATCATGTAGTCACTGTTGATATTGTGGTGACCTCTCATGTAAAACCCTAAAATGGTCGATTTTGGAGGTTGCCCTAAAATGTTGTTATAAGCGGCTGAGATGCATAATGCATTGTAATGTTGATATACTATTTTGCTGGATAATAAGAAAGGGGAAGCTATGTAGGTGGACATAGCCTAGGTTTTGGGTGAACCATGTTAAATCTGTGTGTTATCTATGTTCAGATTGCTTTCTTCTTTTATTTATGCATATAATTGTTTAACTTTATATTGTTCTGGATCTATCAATCCCTAACAATTGGTATCAGAGCGAGGTTTTGTGCTATAGATTGGTAGGACTTCCAGATTTGAGTGGGAGCAATGGAGGATTCCAAATTCAAGGTCAAAAAATTCAACGGCCAGAATTTTTAGTTATGGAAAATGTAGATGGAGGATTATTTGTATCAAAAATATCTGTGGTGGCCATTAGAAGGAAAGACAAAGAAATCAGCTGCACAGTCAAAGGAAGATTAGGATATTTTGGATAGAAAGGCATTGGGATCTATTCGTTTGTGCCTTGCACCATCTATAACATTCAACATATCAAAGGAAAAAATGATTGTAGATCTGATGCAGACATTGGCTTAGTTGTATGAGAAACCCTCAGATTTGAATAAGGTATTTCTTATGAAGCATTTATTTAATATGAAAATGGGTGAGGGAGGATTTGTATCAAATCATTTAAATGATTTTAATATCGTTACTAGTCAACTGTCATCGGTAAATATTTCCTTTGATGATGAGGTTAGGGCTTGCTTAATTTTATGCTCTTTGCTAGAAAGCTGGAATAGCTTGGTTATGGTTGTAAGTAACACTGTCTCTAGTTCAAATACTTTGAAATTTGATAATGTTGTTGGTGTTATCCTAAGCGAGGAAATGTGACTGAAAAGCACAGGTGAAACTTCAACCTCATCAAGTTTTTCTCTAAATGTAGAGAATAGAGGAAGAGCAAGGGAAAGAGGAAAAGGCCCTTCAAATGATAAGTCGTGAGGGAAGTCAAAGAAAGGGCACTCTCAATCTAAAGGAAAGAAAGATTGCTGGTACTGTGGAAAGCCTGGTCACCTGAAGAAAGACTATTGGGCTCAAAAAAATAAACAAGGAGACAGAAATGAATATGACAGTAAGGAAGCTAATGTTGCAAGTAATACTTTACAAGATGCTTTAATCTTATGTTTGGATAATGGTAATGATTCCTGGGTAATAGATTTTGGGGCTTCATTCCATGCTACACCCCATAGAAAATATTTTCAAGATTATGTTCAAGGTGATTTTGGATAGGTATATTTGGGTGATGATGAACCCTATCCTATTGTTGGAAAGGGAAAGATAAAGAACAAGTTACCAAATGGAAATGACTGGATACTGCAGGAGGTAAGGCATGTTCCTAATTTAAGAAGAAATTTAATTTCTACAGGACAACTGGGTAGTGAAGGCTACATAGTCATGTTTACAAAAATTGTCTGGAAAGTCTCTAAAGGTTCATTAGTAGTAGCTAAAGGTGCAAAGGTAGGCACATTATATCTATGTACTGGTAACACTTATTCTACCTTAGCTGCTACTGATAATATTAATGCAGGGAAAACTACTATAGATGTTGCAAGAACATATTCAAAAATGTGGCACCATAGGCTTGGGCACATGAGTGAGAAAGGGATGAAAATCCTTCACTCTAAAAATCTATTGCTAGGGCTGAAAAATATTAATTTAGAGTTATGTGAAAATTGTCTTTATGGTAAATAGAAAAGAGTCAGATTTCAGAGAGTTGGGAAAGAAAAGAAGAGTGAGAAGTTAGAGCCAGTGCATTCAGATGTATGGGGACTGGCTCAGGTATCATCTCTTGGTGGCTCTCATTATTATGTTATTTTTATAGATGATTCAACTAGGAAAACATGGGTATATTTTTTGAAACAAAAATTTTATGTTTTTGAAACATTTAAGAAATGGAAAGCTTTGGTTGAGAATGAGATAGGAAAGAAGTTGAAGTGTCTCAGATATGATAATGGAGGTGAGTATTACAGCACAACCTTCAAAGATTACTATTCTATCAATGGAATTAGAAGGTAGATGATAGTTCCAGGAACCCTACAATAAAATGGCATGTCAAAAAGAATGAATAGGACAATCATGGAACATGCAAGGAGCATGAGATTGCATGTTGGATTGCCCCTTCATTTCTAGGCAGATGGTGTAAACATTGTTGTCTATTTGATAAACAGAGGACCTTCAGCTCCTTTGGATGGTGGTATTCCAAAGGAAGCATGGACTGGTAAAAAGGTAAATTATTCATTTCTAAAAACCTTTGGTTGTGAAGCCTTTGTCCATGTTGATAAAGAAAATAGGACCAAGCTTGATGCTAAATGTCTAAAATGCACCTTCATTGGATATGGAGTAGATGACTATGGTTATTGGTTATGGGATTTTGAAAATCTTAAAATAATTAGAAGTAGAGATGTTATATTCAATGAGAAGGTCATGTATAAAGAACAACTACAAGAAAAGAAGCATGAATAGGTCAATCAAGAATATGTGGTGTTGGATGAGATTCCTAAAAATGAAATGCCATTGATACCTGATGCTCAAGAACAATAGGTTATCCCACAAACTCCTGTAAGTGTTAGATGTTCTACAAGTTCAAGTAGACCTTCTAAAAGGTTTTCTCCTTCTTTGTATTCTATTTTATTGACTGATTTTGATGAACCAGAAGAATATGAAGAAGCAATGTAGGTGGATGCCAAACAACAGTGGAAGTTGGTCATGAAAGAGGAGATGGACTCTTTGTTGAATAATAAGACTTGGGACTTAGTCCCTTTACCTGAAGGAAAAAGAGCCTTGCCTAACAAATGGGTTTATAGGATAAAGGAGGAAGATGAAGGAAAGAAAAGGTATAAGGCTAGACTTGTGGTAAAAGGTTTTGCACAGAAAAAGGGTATAGATTTTGATGAAATATTCTCCCCTGTTGTAAAAATGACTTCAATTAGAACTGTAATAAGTCTTGTGGCTGCAGATGACTTGCATCTTGAACAACTAGATGTCAAAACAACTTTTCTCCATGGAGATCTGGAGGAGGAAATTTACATGCAGCAGCCAGAGGGATATTAGGTCAAGGGTAAGGAGAATTTGGTGTGTAGGTTAAGGAAGAGTCTGTATGGCCTAAAGTAGGCACCCTAACAATGGTATTTAAAATTTGATAGTTTCATGGCTGAACAAGGTTACCAAAGATGTCATTCTGATCATTGTGTATATTTTAAGAGATTGGATAATGGGAGTTACATTATCCTATTACTCTATGTTGATGACATGCTTGTTGCTAGGTCTAATATGAAACAAATAAATGACCTTAAATAGAAATTAGCAAGGTCATTTGCTATAAAGGATTTGGGTGCTGCTAAGCAAATCCTTGGTATGAGGATTACATGGGATAAGAAAAATAGAACCTTTAATTTGTCCCAAAGTGAGTATATAAAGAAGGTGTTGAAAAGATTTAATATGTAGGATGCAAAAGTAGTTAGTACACCTTTGGCTAATCATTTCAAATTGACTAAGGAAATGTGCCCAAAGGCATAGGAAGAGGTAGATAAAATGTCTAACCTCCCGTATTCATTAGCTATTGGCAGTCTAATGTATGCAATGGTATGCACACGACCAGATATTGCTCATGTAGTGGGAGTTGTCTATAGGTATATGAACAATCTGGGTATGGAACATTGGAATGTTCTCAAATGGATTCTTTGATATTTGAGAGGTACTACTACAAAGGCCTTATGTTTCACAGGATCTAGTTCTGCTCTGAGTGGATTTGTTGACTCTGATCTGGTAGGAGATATTGATACAATGAGGAGTACTACAGGGTATGTTTTCACTGTAGGGGGTATTGTAGTCAGTTGGATTTCTAGATTGCAAAAGGTTAATGCACTTTCAACCACTGAAGCTAAGTATGTAGCTGCTACGGAGGCTAGCAAGGAGATGATTTGGTTACAATGTTTTCTGGAGGAATTGGGTCAGAAGCAGGAAGATCACCCATTGTATAGTGATAGCCAGAGTGCCATTCATCTTGCAAAGAATTCTAATTTTCATTCAAGGACAAAGCACATACAACTTGAGTACCATTTTATAAGGTCTATTTTGGAGGATGGCCAATCACGGCTTGAGAAGATTCACATGAGTGACAATCCTACAAACATGTTCATGAAGGCAGTCCCCAAGGAGAAGTTGGTTTCTTGATCAGCTTCTATTGGGCTTCTTGACTGATGATCATGGAGTTAATACATAGCCAAGTCTTTTATCTAGTGGGGGTTGCACATACTACATTGTCATCTAGATTTAGCCTCCAAGTGGGAGATTGTTGATATTGTGGTGATTGTTTAACTATATATTGTTATGGATCTATCAATCCCTAACATTTGGTACAACATGGGTTAAAATCATGGCTTCTATAATGTCCCCTTTTGTCCAAGAGATCACCTATAGGAGATTACAAGCCATAGGCTAATTGGATTTATTTAAGGGAATAAATTAATTAATTAAATTTTAAATAGTCCTAAGCACTATGGGATTATTTAAATTTAATTAATTAGTAGTTGGACATGTTTTATTTTATAAAGTGATTTTATAATAATGTCAATGACAAATTATAATGTAAAGTTACTTTTGAGGGGAAAAAGTAAATTAAAAGAGAAAAAAATAAGGTATTACTTTCAAAAAGGAAAAACATTATAAAAGGTGGAAAAGGTGAAATGAGGATTCATTCTTAACTTGTTATTTTCAAAGGAACTTTTCCTTGAGAGCTTGAGAGTTTCAACTTGTAGGTTCAATAAACCCTACGATGGAAACCGTAGAGATTTTGACTTTTTGGACAAGAGCCCAAAGTAGCCCACTTGATGAATTCATGTCAAGATTCATAGTTGCACATCTTTGATCAATTTTCATGGAGATTCATTGAACTATCTTGAAGAACTTCAGAGGGTTTGTTATCTTATGTATGGAGGCATTTTGGGTATGTGTTACATGATGACATTCTACATTTTCTGATTTGTAACAAGCAATACATTAATACATCACAAGAATACCCATTGGCTAACTTCGATTCTTTGTATTTCATCAAATTAGTTTCCTTGAAAATTTATATTGTTTATCTTGCATGTTCAATTTGCATGTTTGCATGTTGCAATATTACATTACATGATGAAGCAAAACATGAGCAAAAATAAAAATAAAAATCAGATTTGAAGCATAATCAAAGTCTTGGATATTTCAATGGTATCAGAGCTAGTGATTTTGCTAGCTTATTAGGTTTTTAGTAGTGTGTGTCAGCTTTTGCAATTGCATATGTGTCGGATGTTATTGCATCTCAATTTGGTGAATACCCAAATGATTGCATCTTAGTTTAGGAACAATTTAAGAAGGTTACCATTGCATGTTATTTGCAAATAGTCTTGGTTAGTAGATTTGTGTCGCATGACAGTTTGGTGGATACCCAAATGGTTGCGTGTTATTTTTAAATCCGTTTCATGATGTGGGTTTCTTTTGCATGACATTTTCAAGCAATACTATTTTCTGGATTTAATTGCATGGTAGTTTTGATCAGTTCCAAAAGGTCAATTTAATTTGCATGTTAGTATTTTGACTCGTGCATGACAATGAATGAGCTCAAAGGTAAGGAAACAAATTCAATGTTTATTTCAGACATCTACAACAAGGGTATAAAAAGTTGCATCAATGGCTAAAATTAAAGATGGGAGATTGATATCTACTTTCCTTATTGCCTCACCAACTAAAGAAAGGGATATAAAAAATAGTGAAAGTCCACAAAAAAGAAAATACACAAACCTCCTAGATTAATTTGGGACACTAGAATTTCAAGGACAAGTATCCAAGTCTAGTTAGTGATGGAATGGAGATTGCTTGAGGATAAGCAATCATTTGGAAAGGTGTAACGTCCTCAATTTTGTGAGCATCAACTTTCAGAAGATTAGCCTATTTCTTGACCCTCATAGGCTAGTGTAGTTGTTTAGAGGATCTCAGTTGGTCAAGCTAGAGGCTATTATCCCACTTCAGTGGTTAGGGATGTTTAGGATTTTTCTTTGTTTGAGTTAGATTGGCACACTTACTATTTATAATAAGTGTCTATTTTAGGAAATTCAAGGTTTCTAAAGGGTGCGTGAATAGCTTGGTGGAAATGTTGAGATTCATTATCGTTGATGAGAACAATTATTTAGAGACTTACTATTTATAGTAAGTCATTGTTGAGAAGTTTCTATAGCTGACAGGGGGCTCTCGAACTCATGGTATGCACAGTGATTGATTCATTCATCAATTGGCTCTATTTGAGGGACTTACTATTTATAGTAAGTCAAATATGCCCATGTTGCTATTTTTGGTAGTGCATCTGAACTAAAAAAATGACACATTAACTATTGTCATTATAAATATAGAGCTCCATGGAAATATTTTTAGATTATAATACCATTGGAAAGAACATTATGTTGATTTCTACAACTTGATGGCAAGTTAGTTTCCATTATTTTCAAAAATAAGTCTTAGAAAAACTCTTATAGAGAGCCACTGTGAATTTAGTATTGGTATAGGAGAATGGATGAGAGAATGGCTCATCCAGTGTCTAGACAAGATTTAGATTCACATAGAGATGAAATGGTTGAAGTAGTTGCTCATGCAATGGAAGACTAGAGGGATTTGGTTGCATATTTCTATAAGTTTCTAAAGCTTCCTCCCCGAATTTTCTTACATATTATTATAAAAATTCAGAACTGGATAAGCTCAATTGTAACTCTACAATCTAATCATGTCAATATATTATCTCTAAAATAAGAACATTACTTAAAAGAAATGATTTTTGCAGACCAATTCATTTCCTGACATATCTCTCTAAACTATTCAAAACTCTTACCAGTATGCTCTTCCAAACTTCGAGCAATAAAAATAATTATAACTATAATTCAAAATAAAATTAGCAAGACAATAAAATGCATAGCTAACGCTTTATTTTTTCTATCACCTTACCACCTATGCATTTTAGCCTAAGTGAAAACCCACGTAGAAGATGTACAAATAGCTTCACAAACTTATAACAACAAGATGAAAATGGTTTAAAATATTCTCCCCTTCAAAAGTTTATAATTTCTCATAGTTGAAATTTACATAAATCAAATGATAGCCCCCAAAAAATTGTGTTTTAAGACAACCTCTTTGAACACTTCAAATCTTCTATCCACTGTCCATTCCCATTTGTTGCCCAATTTCTCTGACCTCTTCCTACAAATTGAGCCTGAAATCAGTGCCTGAAATTGATTATTACTTGAATACTCTTACAATCCAGCTTTTATCAGATTCATAGCAGGCTTCACAAATCCTATCTCATTACATCTGGTAATCATTATGTTTGATTGGTTCAAAAGCATACCATGGAGTACATTTTTTAACCAAGGGATAATAAGGCTAGTGCTCCATAATTTCATCCTAAAGGCTATTTTTTTCAATATGATTTATTCAAATATCTCGTTCAATATGATTCTAATTTTCTTTTCTAACTTTTGGTGGCACAAGTTGATAGATTTTTTAATTTCAAATTTATTTTGAGAGCCTTCGCTTATCAAATTTATTTTGAACTTCTACTGATTATCAAATTTCTTTTGAACTTCTACTCAAAAAATGTTGCAAACGAAACTAGTTACCTTAGTTAACACTACAGCTTGCAAGCTCATAAAAGTAGAGTTTTGCTGAGACATTTCTTTTGCTAACTTGTTGGTTGAGCACCCTTATGTAATTAATTACGCCAAGAGGCATTCCTATACAGTCGTAGTGGAAGAGGAGGACACCAGCACGACATATTCCAAGGAATATGTGGTGTACATAAAAAAGAATTGGGGTCAGTTACAATTCAAAAAATGAATAGTCAAAAATAACAAAAGTTAAAAAAAAAATTCAAATACGAAAAAAATGAAAAACCAAAAAAACAAAAATAAAAATAAAAAATGAAAAATATAAAAATTCAAAAATGAAACTATGAAAAATCAAAAATGAAAATGCATGTACCCACCTGGACGTGTTTCATACCGAAGTGGGGGCATGCGCTGCATAGCTTGGCCACTTGCATAATGCCCGTGCGCTTGGCCACTTGGCTGCTGACACTGGTAGCACCAGTGCAGTGTACGCACTGCACTAGCACTGCCAGTGTCGGCAGCCAAGTGCACCGTGCGTGTGCGGCTGGCACCAATAGCCAGTACCCCAATCATCCAATGCGCTTGTGTTTTAAATTTTAACATTTTTAAAAATTTTTTAAACATACCCCAATACAATGCGCTGGATTTTTATGGTTCACTAATTTGTTATAATATTTAAAAATTAGTAACATTTTTTTAGAAATGAACGGACGTTTGGAATAGGAAATGTTCTAGAAATGAAGAGTCACTCTTCATTTATAAAAGAGTGCTCTTTATTTCTCGAGCTATTTTTCTATTTGCAAGTTGAGGGATTTGAGAGAGGATTTGTAGGTTGTGAGAGAGAATTCAAATCAAAAGAGGATTTGCAGGTTGTGAGAGAGGATTTGCAAGTTTAGAGATTTGAGAGAAATTTGTGAATAGCAGAGAGGAGGATTGCATTGCAGAGAGGCAACTTTCATCAATATCAAACAAGTAAATAGATTTTTTTTATGTTGCATTTAATTTAATGATATTTTATATAGTTTGATAGTAATTTATTTTAATATTGTTTTATATAGTTTGATATTAGATGTAATATCAAACTATATAAAACAATATTAAATATTGCTTGATATTAGATCTAATATCAAATATTGTTTGATATTAGATCTAATATCTGATATCAAATATTAGATCTAATATTTGATATCAAATCTATTTTATTAAATCTCATATTATATAGTTTTTTTTAGATTAATTTTATATAATATATTTAATAATATATTTACATTGAATTTGAACTTAAATAATTATTTGAAATAAATTAAAAAGAAAACAGTAAATTAAGAACAATAATCACAGTCAAATCAATTTTTTTTCCTAAAATTTATACTAAATTTTGATTTTAAAATAATATTTAGCCTATGCAATACATTTTCCATCATTCTATGCATGGAGAGTAAATACAAGACAATCTTATTCAAGCCGATCACCTAATAATGAAAATATAAAACAAATTGATATTGAATAGCCATTGATTTGCAAAAGTAGGATAAAATAGAATTGCGAAGGAGAATAATCTGTTAAGAAATGCTACGCTCACACATAATGACCACTGTTAAGAAATGCATAAAATAGAATTGCAAAGGAGAATAATCTACAATATTGTAAACCACAATGACAAATTGGAGAGCAAAATATTGACAAAAATGTGAAGAGGAAAAATGACATTAGTATTTGTCTTGGCCCTGCAGCTTCATTTATAGTAGCATTTAGAAGTAGCCAATGCATTTAGAAACAGTCAATGCATTTAGAAACATCATCTTCAAATGATTTTTTTGGAAAGAGAAAGTTTTATATCCAATGAAAGTTGTTCGCAGAGGTGGTAGAATTAGAAATTTCTATTGTTCGACAGAGAAGATCGATGAATAAGATTCATGTCATTATATAATTATTAATAAGGAAAATTATTTTTATTTTATTTTGAAGATAATAAGAAAATTTAGTTATTTTTTATTTTGGAGATATAAAAAAAATTTGATAGATAAAGATTGGTGATACTATTGTATAATTTAGATTAATTTTATATAGTTTGATATTAGATTATTTTAGATCTAATATCAAACTATATAAAATTATATAAAAAATATTTTTTTATATAATTTTATATTAGTTTTATAGTGTTTTTAGATTGATATTGTTTTTAGATTAATATTGTTTTAAGAATTGTATTTAATATTCTTTAAATACAATTCTTAAATTTTAAAAGAGGACTTTCCACTACATTTTATGTGATAATATGATAGGTGGTATTTCTAATGTAACCATTATTCATTATGCAATAAAATTGAATTGATTTATTTTGGAGTTGTTTAATATACTTTAATATACTTATTAGATCTAATTTAGATAATCTGTTTATTTAATATAGTTATTATATTCACTTTAGATAATATGTTTATATATTTAAATAATCTATTTACATTGTGGATGGGAATGCCGCCATAGTGTAATATTTACTTTTTATATAAATTTAATTTTGAATATTACCTTTGTTAGATATAGATTTTTTATTTAAATATTGCAATTAATCATTATAAGCTATTTGATTTAAATGTTAGAAATAGGATTTACATTAATTATATTTTATTTTTGTAAAAATTTAGGAGATTTCCATTTACAATATTACCTTTAGAATGTTACATTTAGATTTCAATTCCTAATTAGATTTTAAAACTTAATTTATTAGTATTTTAATACTTACTTTGAAATGTTAAAATTACATTTATTTTAATAGGATTTTAATAATTAAAATTGCAATTACTAATTTTTTAATGTTACACATTAGGATTTAGATTAATTATATAAATTTAGGACATTTCCATTTCAATTATTACCTTTATTTGATTTATTTGCTTTAAATATTGTAACAATTAATAATTATAATTTATTTGATTTAAATGTTAGAAATAGGATTTACATTAATTATATTTTATTTTTGTATAAATTTAGGAGATTTCCATTTACAATATTAATTATATTTTCTTTGATAACATGCATTTTCTTAATGGTTACTATCCTTTATGCAACATTTCTTTAGTTTCAAAAATTAAATTCATTATCATGTTTCATTATGATATAAATACTATTAATAATTTCCATGCAGCTTACTAAGATGTTAGACAAATTGTGTTTATCATGGATTTCCAGTTGGTTGGAGGAATTTCACCTGTGTCTTCCACGCAATGTTGTCCTTCGTATAGAGGAGATGAGTGTTCGTTATTGGCTAAGGGATAGAATGGTTAATCGAATTAAAAACAATGGACCAAGGAACACTCAAATTAAATTTTATAACTATGTTGTATACTTCAACTTTTATTACAGAGCGAAGGTGCAGATGAACTTAGATGTGAAGTTTCACCACCTACAAATTGAGATTGTTGATTTATGTGGATGGTCAGATGCTTTGTACCATGAGATTCGTGATCTTTATCTTACAGGATGCATTTTTAAAATCACAATTAGGCCAAAAGTAAATTTCAGGAAGCACACTATCTCTAATGAACTCAGTCTAAAGTTTATGAAATTTCTTAAAGGAGAATCTAAAATTAGCTATCACAAGGGCCCACTCGAAGAATGGTTGATTGCTACTCTTAAGTTTGATTACACCATCACATTCATAGTACACCAAGTCATTCCATCTTTCAGGTTGTTGCACGCATATTATGGGGTGCCTACCTTATTTGTCGTGAAGTCTACTCTATCAATTAAAGTTTATAAAATTCTTCCTGGAAATGTGGAGATATTACTGGTGCATCATGGTTAAAAAAGTGAAAGTATTTTGCATATTATTGGTCAATGTGTTTACAAAATTTTAAATAATTGTATTTTTTATTTTATCCAATTTTGAAATGACTATTAAGTAATAAATTGTTAATTGTTGTGATTCATTATGTCAAATTGTGTTTCAATAAATATTAACTATTTAATTATTACATGACGTTCATGAATTATCTTTAGTATTGCTCCAATGTGTACTAATTATTTAACAATATAATAGATAATCTAAACTCTATAATTTATCATTATCCTAATTGCAATTTAGACCCTTTTCCCAAATTACATACTTATCCTATATATTATAATTATAATCAAAACCCTAACCCTAACCCTAATTCTCTTTGTAACCATGATTATAATCAAAGCCCTAACCCTAATCATAATAATAAATCTAAACAATTTATCATTATCCTAATTGCAAATTAGACCGTTTTCCCAAATTACACCCTTATCCTATATATTGTAATTATAATCAAAACCCTAACCCTAACCCTAATTATCTTCATAACCCTAACCCTAATTCTCTTCGTAACCATGATTATAATCAAAGCCCTAACCCTAATAATAATAATAAATCTAAATAATTTATCATTATTCTAATTGCAAATTAGGCCCTTATCCTATTTATTGGAATTATAATCAAAACCCTAACCCTAACCCTAATTCTCTTCATAACCATGATTATAATCAAAGCCCTAACCCTAATCATAATAATAAATCTAAACAATTTATCATTGTCCTAATTATATATAATAAGCCAAGAGATATCCTTCTCGAGGTGCCTATTTTCATAATTTCTCTCAGTGCAATAGGCACCTCGAGAAGGATATCTCTCAGCTTATTATATATATATATATAAAGTATATATAATAAGCTGAGAGATATCCAATTCGTGTTAACAAGTTTCCCACAAATAATTTCATATTGATGAAATTATATGATATATATCTCTCAGCATATTTCAAATTTGTGTTCTCTTTTGTTTAAATATGTATCATTAATATATTTTATATCATGTTTGCGAACCCAAGTTCTTCTTGTAATACCCCAAAAATGGGCTATAAGTTCATTAATCTTCTATATCAACATATCGAATGAAATCGACATCAAAGTCCTAACCAAAGGCACATCTGAGCATCATCGAATCCTAATTGATTATCATAAATTCTGCATCAGGGAATATTCCTAGTAATATTCCTGATTTATCAAATTATCTTTAATTAAATGATTATTTGGTGATAAATCACATTTATCCTAAGTTTGATTAATTGAATATTTTCATATTTAATTAATTAAGTTTAATTCTGCCACTTAATTATTTAATTGAATTTAATTATATTTATTCCTAATTATTATTATTTAAATTTGACAATAAATCAAAATTCCTATTATTAATTGATTAAATTCTTATTTAATTAATTAAAGCAAGTTGTCAATTTTTAATAATATTGTTTTTGAATAAAAGTTTGAAAAATGATTGATTAACCCATAAATCAATTGTTTTATTTTTCAAAATCAGTTAAGTTGAGAACAAATCACTTTATTTATTTATTAATTCATAATTATCCATGTGCACAATCAAAAAGTAGTTAAACTCCAAATCAGAAAATCAATGCAAGTTATTGACTTTTTGGAGCTCAACATCATTTTTGAGTTTTAAAGTTGATCTAAACTTCTAATTTGAGTTAAAAAGTTGTTTTTGCATGATTTGCATGTTTTTGTGAATTAAATTATCTTTATTTAAAAATAACTCAAAAATCAAGTTGAGTTATTTGAGTGATTTATGGCTTTCTTCCATGCACCTCCAAAGCCCTGAATTTCTATAAATCAAGGCTTCAGCTCATCTCAAATCATCTCATAATTTTGCAAGCTTACTTTGCCAAAGTCCTCTACGAATTGCACAACTATTTTGGAGAATTGGAATTTGGAGAATCAAAGCTTATTGCGAATCAAGGCTATTGTGAGATCAATTTGTTTTTTTTTTACATTCATTTAGATTCATTTTCATATCATTGTTAGATCATTTAGCATATCATAGATCAATTTTCATATTAGCATAGATTCATATCAGTTTATCATATCATTGCATAGAAAATATCTATAAAAAAATAGATTAATTACATTCATATTTCATATCAATTTTGCATTCAAATCCTTCATTTAGGTGTTGTCTAGGTCACTAATCTCGATAGCAATCTGAGAACATCAATCTCGCACCTATTAGAAGGCAGTAAATCGCTTGGTTAGATTAGATTTCAATTTTGCACGATTTTGATTATAGCTAACCTCTAATGTTTTACTAAAGTGTTGTGTCTACAGATTAGGTACAATTTTCACACACACATTTTTGGCACCCACCATGGGGCAACCCACCTTTACATGTTGGTTTTGATTTTTTTTTTGGAGCTAAAGCCCTAAAGTTTTAAAGATTTAATTTTATCTCTCAAACGGTTTGAATTTTTTCTCTAAAATTTTTTTTACAGGTTGGAAACATATTAGAGAAGTTACAATAAAAAATTCAAAATTTTCTATAATTTTTTGAATTTTTAATAATTTTTTCTTGAAATTATGAAACAAATTAATATCTGACGCAAATCAGCATATTTTTTTAGAAATTTTTATATTTTTAGAAATCTATTTAAATTCTACAGGGGGTCCATTCTTTGTGTTTTAAATTTAGATGCAATATAATAGCTCAAATAGTAAATTTACAAAAACTGGTATGTTTTGATAAAACAGGTCTCTAGGGTACAAATGAAGAGATTTTTCTAAAATTTTTACATTTTTTGAAAGCTCTCTATTTTTTAGTAGGGGTCTTTGTTTTGAATTTCTATTTTTGTTGCCAAAATTATTTTTAAAAAATCAGATGTTGTTGACTACGTCAAATGCAGCAAAAAAAATAAAGTTTTGTGATGGGTATACACTTAATTTTTTTTACATGGTTCAATGAATGATATGAGTTGTCATTTGGGTTAATTTCTGGTTATTATTGCTGATAATAATTGATTTTTAGATCTAACCATATGGTTTTCATAAGTTGAATATATGTTGCATATCATGTTTGCTTGTTTGCTTGTTCGAGAGTTCGTCACTTGCTTGCATGGAAAAGCTCAACAAGAATTGCTAAAAATCAAGTAAAATCTACTAAGTGCATTGCAAGGATCCTAGGTATTCTCCTTCATCTAATAACATTTTGATTTGGACTTAAAATAAATCTCTTATGTGTCTGGCTTGTGTGCATCTTTTCATGCTTTTGTCTATTTCTACACACTTGCATAATTGATACTAGTTTGTGACCCCTTAAGGATTCATTAAGTAGTCTTAGATACTTGTGATTGATCTTGATTGCTATCTTGGGTTATTGGACTCGCTAATCTACCGACCCCTCATTCCACCCCATGGTTGCAAGGTCAGCGCCACATTAAAGGTGAGGGGTCAACAGGATAGAAGCGTTAAGTGTTCCACTTGGCAACCCATTTATGCTTTTAGGAACTCACTTGTTTTTTAAGTTGGGGACTCATTTTTAGCTTGTGTGAGGTGTTAAGTGTTCCACCTTATGGACTCATCTCATATTCACTTTAAGCATTAAGTGTTCCTCTTTCTACTTTTTGGGTACTTTCAGTAGATTTTCTTTTGGAAACATACATCTGTGCTCATATAGTAATTAGGCCTTATGAACACTATTCATGATTCTTGAGAGATTGGATTCATAGCGAAATCCTTTTTGACAACAGAATCCTTGTAGGTAGGGAGGATACTTAGTGCATTTCACATTCAACTTGGTTGGTGCATCTTCTCTTATTGATCGATACATTCTCTCCCCAGAGAGGCTGATAGATCATGTGGGGTTGACATCATGAGCTTTGGTGAATCAAACTTGGTATGTGTGTCTTCTCTTATTGATTGATACATTCTCTCTCTGGAGAGGTTGATAGATCATGTGGGGTTGATATCATAGACCTTGGTGAAGCAAAACTTTGTCTTAGCATTTCGGATTAATCTGCTTACTTTGTTTGGGTTAAAAGTGAAAAGGCATCAAAAACCTTGGATCTGGAGCCAAATCCCCTTGTGGTATACTATTGTGAGTCACCTTGAGAGAGGGTTAACCATAGCAGACACTCCCTTCATAGGGAAAACTGTGTTGATGGAACCTCAAGCAGTAATAGCCATTTTCACTATGGTAGTGACAGCCGCTATATAAATGTCCTTGTGGAAGAAATCTCCATGAGTATGGTTCATTGTTCGGTTGTTAGATCTCCCGAGAAGCTCCTGAAGATTAAGTTCTCAGACTGTGTCAAAACCCTGGTGCACCGAGATTGGAGTTCACCCCTTTGGATCATAAAAGTTGTAGAGTCAAACCATTACTAAAAACCCTAGTGAGGCCAAATTTTTATTTTCTAGGGTATATGTGCGTCATTGCAAAACATTTTTGGAACATACACAATTAGCACTTCTGAGGATTAGAATGAATAAAGTCACTTGATTGTTCATGCGCAAGGTTGCTTTTGCCCTTGTTCATTGTTTTTAGACATGCTTAAAATCAATTGCTTGCTATTTTGCGTGCTTGTTTATTTATCTGGTTACTGAAAATGAACAAATCTATTACAATCCTCAAATCTGGACATTAAAATTTGCAAATAATCCAAATATGAAAACTCAAAATTTGCAAAATCTGAAGTAAAATTATTTTTTGGAGTCAAAAGTCATCTCATGAGGTCAGAAAGTCATACGAGTTTCTATCAAGTGTCATTTCATTACTGCCCATCTGTCATATGGTAAAGAACCCAGTGTCGTACAATTCTTTCTACCAGTCTAATTCCAAAAGTCAAATCCTGCTAGCAAATGTTGTGTGAGTTTTGCAACTGTCGTGTGAGCTTTTCAACTATCGTTTCATAGCATACCCACTATCGTACGAGTCTGCGGAGTGTCATTTGGGAAATTTTTGAGAGTTGTCAGAAAATTGTCAGAATTGCCAGATATTTAGTTTTTTCAACCTATTTCCAGAATCTGTCGATCAAATCACCATGTCAAGAATAGAGCAGTAGCTATTGAGAATCCGATCATTTTCCTAAAGTGGCCTTTTGAATTTGATTCAGCCTTCTATTTAATCAATTTGAGTCTTTATCATCTCGTGTCAAAACCTTGTCATAACTATCAATCTTCAATCAATCATCAAAATGACTAAGTGTTGTCATATCTTGTCCGCTATCTTTTGGGAACCTACCCATACATCCAAGGCATAGTATCCTTCATCTACATCTAATCGAATCTTCAAATCAATCAAACCTTGACAAGGTTGTGTCATCTGATCATCTTGATTCAATTCATTCTTCGGTTATCTAGATCTTATTCTTTTGTTTCACTTGAGGTTAATGGTGGAGACTAGAGCTTCCTCTCACAAGAAATCTATCACCACTCTCCAAACTCCAACTCTTGAGCAACTCATCAATTCTAGTCTTTACGAGGATGACGGTCTTGGCAACTATCGATTGAAATTTGGTTACATACCTCCTCCATCAACTCATGGAGGTACTCAACATACCCCTCATCAATCTAATCTAGGGAGTCCACAAACTCCTACCATGTCTCAAGCAGGGACAAATTTTGGCTCTCCAAGAGCTCAATCTCAACATGGTGCAGATCAAGAACCCACACCTGAATAAATTGCTCAATATCAAAATGATGATAACTTCAAACGGATGATGAAGCATTTCTTGAAAGAAGATAGAGAAGCATACTTTTTACAATTATCTCATCAAGGAGCTAAGCTTCCTCCTAATTTTAATGTCAAAGCTATCATCAAACATGAGGAAGAAACTCCACTCACAGCTATGATGAAACAAATACATACTTTACAAGTCAAATTGAATCAACTCGAAAAAGAGAAGGAACCCAAAGAGTTCTCCATGGAGGCTCTATGTCCTTTTCCATTTAACAAAGACTTGTACATGCCACCCTTTCCAAAAAGAGTGGAGATGTCAAAGTATGATAAGTATGATGGACACTCAGATCCTCAAGATCATGTCAGAGAATTTTGTACACAATCAATGGAGTTCATGCACGAACCAACCTATCTGATGCGTCTCTTCCCTTGATCTCTAGGGGGAGCAGCCATCCATTGGTTCTCTAGACTACCTTCTACTATCAAAACTTTTGAGGAGTTGATCAAATTGTTTTATCAACAATACTCCTACAATATTCAACATCCAGTCACCATGATTGATATCTGTAGTCTCAAGCAATATCCAGGGGAACCATTCCTAACATTTCTCAAGAGATGGAGGAAGAAGTTCTCTCTATATGCTAGACCTATTCCAGAAATAGAAAAATTGGAAATCTTCATCAAAAACCTTGTTCTAGAAATCAATTATCCTCTACAAATGCAAGATCACACATCTTTTGATAAGATGGTGGATAATGCTATCAAAATCGAAAAAGTGCTTGTGAAAAAAGGAGAAATCACACTTCAAAAAGACAAGTATGAATCAAGATCCAGTTCTAAAGACAAGAACAAAAATTGGAACAAGAATAAGGGCATTGTCACAAATGGCATTGTTGACATTGTCCATGCCCCATCAAAGGCCCCATCCTACAATCTCACTCTTGGCACTCAAGCCATTAAAGCTTCAGAGAAAAAGTCTTCTGAACCATCTCAAAAGAATCCAGAATACAAAAGATGGGATAAACATTGAAAGTTTACTCCTCTGGGAGAGTCTTTAGAATCAGCTATGAAAACTCTACTAGCTGATAACATCATCTCTTTACCACCAATCTGACCAAATGATCAAGACCCCAAACCAAAATGGTGGAGAGGAAATGAATTCTATGATTTCCATCAAAGTAAAGGTCACAAAACTAATAATTGCTACCACTTGAAGCATACCATTCAAGATCTGATCGATAGTGGAGACATCACAATTGACAATCCCAAGAGCAATAATGATCATACAGCATTCACGGAACCATTTCTGAAATATGGTCAAGAAGTTTCAACTTCTCAGCCTAATATGGGGGCAAAAGTCAACTATGCCTACCCTGGAAATAATGTTGTCATCAATATGGTTGAACCATGTCTCTTTGAAAGTTGCAATGTCATCACAATCGAACGAAAAGACAGAGATCATTCCTTAGCTAACGTAGTTACTTGATCACAAGCTCAAATGCATCTGAAAGGACAAATCCCAGATTCATCAAATGTCCCTAAGCTGCCCTTCAATCTTTCATCTGCTTCTAAATAGAAGGTTGCTTCCAAATCTTCCAATCCAAAGGATACAAGGCCTACATCTTATAGCATTGTTCAACAACTCCAACACACTAATACAAAAATCTCCATGTTTGAGTTGCTTCGAATATCTCCAGCTCATAGAGCCATTCTCGATAAAGCTTTGCTCGGTTCCAATGTTCCTAATGACCTTGATTTAGACAAGTTCCAGACTATGGTTGGACATCTTACATCTCCACAATATATCTCCTTTTCAGAGGAAGATGACAACTCCTTGAGTCACCCGCATAATCAGCCTTTTCATATAGAAGTCTTGATCAGAAACCATAGAGTCAAATGTGTGTTGATAGATGGGGGCACTAGCCTAAACATTTGTTCTTATAGCTTGATCACACAATTGGGATTTTTAGAATTGGCTATTGATCCTAGAAAGAAAATAACTATCAAGGCCTATGATGAACAAGAAAGATCTTCTAAAGGCACCATTGTCTTACCTATCAGAGTGGGTCCAGTTATCAAAGATACCATCTATCAAGTGCTTGATCTACCTTTGGCCTACAATGTCCTTCTAGGGAGACCATGGATACATGAAATGCAAGCTATTCCTTCTACATACCATCAATGTTTGAAGTTTCCTTATGAAGGAGTAGAGGTTACTATCCCTACAGATCTGAATACAACTTGCAACACCTTGAAGGAAAGTGTAGATAAGCTTGTACCTAATAACAGAGAATCTTCCATTGAACCAACTAAAGAAGCATCCACATCTAAAATGGAAGATCTTGCAAAAGAGGTTAATATCAAAGAAAATAGTATGGGAGAATATACTATCGAGCCAGTCTTATCTTTGACATCTCTCCCTATCTCACCTAAGTCTTATGGGAAATCTTTGAAACAATCCAAGCCCAAACCTAAGGAACCTCTTGAAGCATATAAAAAGAATTTTTTAGCAGAACAAGTATCCAAGCAAGAATTTAAAGAGGATGAAGCTGTGCTATCATGGCTATACAAAGATGAACCTAAATCTCAAGTTGTTCAAACTGGTGACTCTGCAGTATCCAAACTCCCTTCCAAGTCATATGGTCCAGGAGATAAATTAATAGCTAAGATGGGATATTCAGGTAAAGGACCTCTAGGAATCATAGGAAAAGGTCTTGAGGCACCTCTCCCACATACTGGTAGAGAAAATAAAAACAAAGTTGGCTTAGGATTTAAGAAGAAACCCTATCACCTCAAAGGTAATTGTTCCCATGTCATAGAGCAGATCGCACCAGGAGAACCTCTTCTTAAGAAAGAAGAAACAAAACCATCAGATAGTGATTCAGACAGCTCATAACTCATCCCCTATGAAAAATTACCTAAGGAAATCAAAGACCTTCTTGGTGATAAATATGATCTAATCAAAAGAATTAATGTAGTAGAAACACAAGAACCTACTATCAATCAAGAGATAGTTGCAACATAAGAACCAGCTAATCTCAAAAGAAATCAAGAAGAGGGAGGTGATAGTGATTTTGAGACAGATTCCCATGAGTATGAATTCAAATTAGAATCTGAGGGTAACCCTTCTTGGGGTATTCACCCCGACTTTACTCATGTTCTAAGATTTCCTAGAGATCCTGAATTAGAAGCCGAATCAAATGACTACAAATGGGGAGCCATTTCAGAACTAGATGAAGATGAGCTTATTATGGAGAAACATGTTGATGTTATTCACCAATATGTACCTAATCCTGATGTGAGTCTAGAGCGAAATGATGAACCTATCGAGTCTGATCCACCTATGGCTGAATTGAACTCCCACGATGACATTGAGCCTATTCATGAATTGAATGTCTTAAGTTTTAATATCACCTTTGAACTCGAGCATTGGGTTAGGACCAATGATGACAGATCCATATCCATAAACACTATCTCCCAATCTTTCCCTACTATGACTATCCAATATCCAGAACTTATTGATCAAACCTCCACAAATCCAAGCTAGGGTATTTATACCTTCCCGAATGACTATGCCCTTGCTTGCTACCTCAATGTAGTTGAGCCTATGAGGACTTCCATTAGTGAACCAAGCATTAGCATGACCAAGTAGGACATCAAATATCTTAGTCATAAAAACAAGAATAAAAAGAAAAGGAAAAAGAGTTCTGAGGGTGAAAACCACTTTGTGGCAGTCTCAGAACCTACAAAAGTAAAAATAAAAGATGTATCCAAAGGTGAAAACCTCTCTGAGGCACCTAAGGATGAGATATTTGATGTCCTTCTGAGTCATTTATAGGATAGATCTCCAGTTCCAATTGAGCCCACTCAATCCATCAATTTGGGTACAACAGAAGAACCACAATTGGTACATGTAGCACAATCATTATCAAAAGAAGAGAAGCAAAAATTTAAAACATTCCTAATAGAGAAGAAGATCAACTTTGCATGGAAATATTCAGATATGCCAGGATTGGATCCTAATCTTATAATGCATCATTTATCTATTGCTCCAAATGTCAAACCTGTCAAGAAAAAATTGAGAAAGATGCATCCTCACGTTGCACTCTTGGTAAAAGCTGAATTAGAGAAGCTCCTAAAAGCTGAATTTATCCAAGTTATTGACTATGTAGAGTGGATCTCTAATATTGTACCTATTTCTAAACTAGATGGGTCAATCAAAGTGTGCATAGACTTTAGAGATGTGAATAGAGCATGCCCTAAGGATGATTTTCCACTACCTAACATTGATATGATAGTGGACATGACTGCAGGTTTCTAGATGTATTCCTTAATGGATGGTATCTCTGGATATAACCAAATAAAAATTGCTCTAGAGGATCAAGATAAAACTGCTTTCACATGTGCATGGGGCACCTTCTATTGGAATGTCATGCCATTTGGGCTTAAAAATGTTGGTGCTACATATCAAAGAGAAATGACATCTATTTTCCATGACATGATGCATTAAACTATGGAAGATTATGTTGATGATACTTTAGCAAAATCTATGATCAAAACTGAACATCTAAAGGACTTGAGCATGATCCTAGATAGAATGGAAAAGTTTAGTCTCTGACTAAATCCTAAGAAGTGTGCTTTTGGTGTCACTTCTGGAAAGCTCTTAGGATACATAGTTTCAAAGAAGGGAATTGAAGTTGATTCAGCTAAAGTCAAGGCTATAATAGAGATGCAACCTCCCATGAATATTAGTCAAATGAGGACATTGCAAGGAAGAGTTCAATCTATCAGAAGATTCATATCACAGCTAGCAGACATATCACAACCTTTTACAAAAACATTACATAAAGGTGTGACCTGTGCATGGAATGAAGAATGTGAGAACAACTTTAACCATATCAAGAAGTATCTATCAAATCCACCTATCTTGATGCCTCCTATTCATGGGAAGCCATTGATCTATATGTCTCCACAACAGCCACATCACTGGGGGCATTACTAGTGCAACATGATGAAGACAAAAAGGAAAGAGCCATTTATTATATAAGCAGAACATTGGTAGCGTATGAAAAGAACTGTTCTATGATTGAGAAAGCTTGTCTCACTATGATCTTTGCATCATAGAAATTGATACACTATATGTTAGCTCATACCACGCATCTAGTAGCAAAAAATGATCCACTAAAATACCTACTCAGCAAGGTTGCCCTCACAGGTAGACTGGCTAAATGGATCATGCTTCTAAGTGAATTTGACATTGAATATGTTGAAAGAAAAGCTATAAAAGGTCAAGTTATTGCTGATCAACTAGCAGATGCACCCATGTTTGATGACACACCAATGCAAATGGAATTTCCAGACTCCTCTATTATGCACCTATCTTCTAGAGAATGGCAATTGTTCTTTGATGGCTCCTATACACAGAATGGATTTGGAGCAGGCATATTGTTCATAACTCCTCAAGGATACTCCATCCCAAAAGCATTCAGACTAAAGCTCCCCTGCACAAACAATATTGCAGAATATGAAGCCCTTTTGAATGGTATGAAAATAGCAATTGAATGGAGAGTAACGGAGCTACACATTAATGGAGACTCTCAACTTGTTATTCATCAAGTCAATGATGTGTACCAAACTAAAGATGAAAAGCTCATTCCTTAAAAGAGAATGGTAGATGATCTTAAGAAATATTTCATAGCTATCACATTTGAGAAAATTCCTAGAATGGACAACAAGGTTGCCGATGCAATGGCAACATTATCTACTTTATTATAGTAGCCTGAACATGAGCTATGCTATGAGTTCCTGGTGGAAGCACTCTCTTATCCTGCATATGACTCCCCTGAAACCTGCATGATCTGCACCGTTGTTGGTCATGATTCATCTAGATACAAAAACCTATTTTCCTATCTCCAAGACCAAATTATCCCTGATACTTTCAACCGCCATGAAAAGAGATACCTTATCTGAAATGCCTCCCGATATGTCATCATTGGTCACGATCTATACAAACGAGGTCTAGATGGTACGTTACTTAGATGTTTAGAATGGGAAGAGTCTCAACGTGCATTAGAGGAAGTCCATGATGGTATTTGTGGGTCACACTTGAATGATTTAACACTAGCTCGAAAACTTATTAGGGTTGGGTACTACTGGCCTGAAATGGAGAAAGAGGCCATCAAATTTGCTAAGAATAGTCAAAAGTGTCAAATGAATGGCAACTTAATTCATGCTCTAGGGAGGGATCTAATCCCCTTTACAACACAATGGCCTTTCCATCAATGGGCATTTGATCTTATCGGGATGATTCATCCTCATTCTTCTAACAGACATACCCATATTATCACAGCCATAGATTATTTTACAAAATGGGTAGAAGCGGTCCCTTTGACACAAGCAACTGGAAAGCAGATATCAATGTTCATCTTGAACTATATCATATGCAGATATGGGATCCCTCATTTCATAATCACAGATAATGGTGGGTAATTCAGGAATAAAGACCTAGGTGATCTATGTGCCAAATTCAAGATCACCCAACATTGGTCTTCTATCTACTATCCACAAGGGAATGGCCAAGTAGAGGCTTCCAACAAAAATCTATTGAAGATCTTGCAAAAAATAGTAAACAAAACCGGCAGAGACTGGCATCTCATGATTAATCCAGCTCTATGGGCCTACATAACAAGTATCAAAACACCTACAAGGGCTATGCCTTTCACTTTAGTTTATGGGTCTGAGGCAGTACTGCCTATTGAGGTTGAAATCCCATCACTAAGAATCAGAATGCATGGTCTATTAACTAATGATGACTACAGAGTGTCTAGGTTGCAAGAACTTGAACTACTAGATGAGCGCAGACAAGTAGCATATGATCATCTCAGATTATATCAGAAGAGAATGTCTAGAGGCTACAACAAGAAAGTCAGACACAGAGAATTTTAGGTTGGTGATCTAGTCTTGAGAGAAAATCCTAAAAATCAATCCCATCGAGAATGCAAGGGGAAGTTTGAACCCAATTGGTTGGGTCCCTTTGTAATCACTACTACTTTTGGCTCTGGTGCCTATCAACTCTCAACAAATGAAGGAGAACAGCTCTGAGAACCAATCAACATTCTCCATCTAAAGAAATTTTACACATAAGGCATTCATTCTATGGTAAAATGTCCTAAAAAAATCTTTAAAATTGGAAAATGTCTTGAAAAAATGAACATCTTGGTGAAAACCTAGCAATAGGTGCCTTGATGATTCACAAAAAAATTGAAAAATATCAAAAATTAAAAAAAAATAAAAAGTGCCTTGGTGAAAACCTAGAAACAGGCGCCTTGGTAGCAAAAATAGAATCTCTGCCAAGATGGTGAAAACCCGACAAACAGGTGCCACTTGTTTCAAAATGCTCCATCTATCAGTGCAATCTTGGTCTTTCCCAGCTTTCAATCTTGCTTTAGTTTGTACGTATCTCCCAGTTTGTTTTCAATAAGTCAGTTTGTACACCACTTAGCTCAAGCGTCTGTATCCTATCAATGCTTAACACTTGGGGGCAATCAATGTCATATCCTATGGTCTCCCATGTATCTGAGATGTGTCATATCTAGTTAGAGTCCTTTTGAAGCTTCATGTGAGTCAGTCAGTCAGTCTTGTCTCCAGAAAGGATTTTGCATATACAACAACGCAATCAACATCAAACTGAAAACTGAAAACAATCTATTCTTTTTACATGCTTTTATCTCCTTGTATGCTTACTGATTCACATTGAGATTTTTGCATATTGTGTCCCTTCGAGCTCTTCAATGATGTCCTTTATAGGATTTAGAGAGTGATGATTGGGGGCATAATCTTTTCTTTGTTTTCTTCTTGTATGTGAAAATCTAACAACTTTGGAAATTCTGGATTGAAATGGTGTCCAACTATAAGAGCCTCTATCTCAAATTGGATGGCCATGCGTACCTCGACCATTGATACCCAAAAAATTCAAAGAAGTTTGATCTAACTATTGTCTTTTTGAGTGAGTTCTTTCTCATACTATGAAACGTGATCTTACCTAAGGATGTGAACGATAAAGGGTCACTACGGGTAATTCACATTGGATTTAGAATAATCTCTTGGCTGTTTGATGTGTTTGTCATGTAAGGCATATTCAGGTCATCACGACATTTATGTTTTGATGCTTATACAAATTGCTATATCAAAATGGATATGATATTCAGGTCATCCTGGCATTTATGCCTTGGTGCTTATATCTAATCCGACATTCCGAAAATAAAATCAATATTCATATATCCATGGTTGTTGACTAGTGGGTGTTGTATTGATTCTTACGCATACAAATCGATATTCATATGTCTATGGTTTCATAGCTAGTGGGCGTTGTATTGATTTATCCAGTTACCTAAAAGTTCAATGATGATAACAAATCAACATATGATCAATGAGTAGGTCCTAGGTCTTAGGTTGCATTTCATTTTTCATCTTTGCATGATCTCACAATGATTAAACGAACTTCAATGCTTAAATGATTCTTCAAATTGCATCTTCAAATCTAACAAGAGTTGAATCTCCCATGAAGGTTCCTCCAATGAAAGTGCAGGTAGAATCCTTTTTCGAGATCAAAATCAAAATCTGAGATCATTCATATTATTAACTGCTTGCATAATCAACCTTCAATCATCACAGAAATCCAGTATTCAACTTAATTGATTATCTTGCATCAAACTATCAAAATTTCAACTTGGTCAACCATGGTCAACTCATGGTTTAACCTAGTCAAACTTGGTCTTTGGGACCTCCAAATGATGCAGAATGCATTTATGAACGTGTTTAACCACTTCTCAAATCAATTAGCATGCTTTTGAACTATCAACGCTGACTTTTTCTTGTCAGATTTCAATTTTAATCCCAAAGGGGGCATGGTATTGCACATCATTCAAAGTCTGTAATCAAATTTGAAATCATATCTTTATGGAAATCATATCTTCCTTAGTAATCAAGACAATAACCATGTCTAGTTATTGATTCATCAAAAAAGACCTCGTCGCTTGGGGAAAATCTATCATCACTTGGGGCATATCTGATTCATCAAGATCCATATCAATCTGGTATTCTCCTAATCTTATAAACTGTATCAATTTTTGCAACCATCGAATCATAGTGTTCTTTCCTTGGTTCTTCGGCAACTAAAGGGTTCAGATGTGATCCCTGCTAGTTCTATTAAGACAATCGAGTCTAGAACCGGTCACTCACTTCTTCACAATCATAAGGTTCAGAATCAGGCATTTTGACACTTTTTTTTGCAATCCTCGGTTCATTGCTACTATAGTGAACACTATCTTTGGTCATTCAGGACCTATTATCTTCATATCAAATCAATATCAATCAGCTTCTGTCTCATATCAATTATCAATTTTGAATCCGTTTCATATCTCTATCAAACACAGACTGTCTTTGAACCATTGCGCTTCGCCCAATAATTCAAAGAGGGGCAAAATGTAATACCCCCAAAAATGGGCTATAAGTTCATTAATCTTCTATATCAACATATCGAACGAAATCGACATCAAAGTCCTAACCAAAGGCACATCTGAGCATCATCGAATCCTAATTGATTATCATAAATTCTGCATCAGGGAATATTCCTAGTAATATTCCTAATTTATCTAATTATCTTTAATTTAATGATTATTTGGCGATAAATCACATTTATCCTAAGTTTGACTAATTGAATATTTTCATATTTAATTAATTAAGTTTAATTCTGCCACTTAATTATTTAATTTAATTTAATTATATTTATTCTTAATTATTATTATTTAAATTTGAAAATAAATCAAAATTCCTATTATTAATTGATTAAATTCTTATTTAATTAATTAAAGCAAGTTGTCAATTTTTAATAATATTGTTTTTGAATAAAAGTTTGAAAAATGATTGATTAACCCATAAATTAATTGTTTTATTTTTCAAAATTAGTTAAGTTGAGAATAAATCACTTTATTTATTTATTAATTCATAATTATCCATGTGCACAATCAAAGAGCAGTTAAACTCCAAATCAGAAAATCAATGCAAGTTATTGAATTTTTAGAGCTCAACATCATTTTTGAGTTTTAAAGTTGATCTAAACTTCTAATTTGAGTTAAAAAGTTGTTTTTGCATGTTTTTGTGAATTAAATTATCTTTATTTAAAAATAACTCAAAAATCAAGTTGAGTTATTTGAGTGATTTATGGCTTTCTTCCATGCACCTCCAAAGCCCTAAATTTCTATAAATCAAGGCTTCAGCTCATCTCAAATCATCTCATAATTTTGCAAGCTTACTTTGCCAAATTCGTCTACGAATTGCACAACTATTTTGGAGAATTGGAATTTGGAGAATCAAAGCTTATTGCAAATCAAGGCTATTGTGAGATCAATTTGTTTTTTTTTACATTCATTTAGATTCATTTTCATATCATTGTTAGATCATTTAGCATATCATAGATCAATTTTCATATTAGCATAGATTCATATCAGTTTATCATATCATTGCATAGAAAATATCTTTAAAAAAATAGATTAATTGCATTCATATTTCATATTAGTTTTGCATTCAAATCCTTCATTTAGGTGTCGTCTAGGTCACTGATCTTGATAGCAATCTGAGAACATCAATCTCGCACCTATTAGAAGGCAGTAAATCGCTTGGTTAGATTAGATTTCAATTTTGCATGATTTTGATTATAGCTAACCTCTAATGTTTTATTGAAGTGTTGTGTCTATAGATCAGGTACAATTTTCACACACACACTTCTTAATTTGAATATAAAAAAATTTCATAAAATCATATATACTATTCCACTATAGGTAGCATCTAAAGTTTTAAATGGTAATGCAAAATGGTTATTCTGATTAATTATATTTACTGATGTTTGTTTAAAACTTTACAAGATACCATTCCACCTATGGCTGCCTCTGATAGAGACTCCAACATCATGGTTACAAGCCCCTCTACTTCGGTGGGCTCAAACCATATTTTTGAGAGTGAATTTGACAAGTGTACACGAATC
>BSBK01012074.1:42500-88365 GCA_027943335.1 Chamaecyparis obtusa
CAAATAGAGGCCATGTTTTGGATTACAGGTTGTTGGGATCAAGAAAAATGAGCAAAAAGACCTCAAAATCACCAAAGAGGGGCTATACGTCCTTATTAGAGCCACTTATAATGGGTGCTAACTTCTTAGGACAGTACACCCTTAAACATTTTTTGTAAAACAAATGCTCCTTAATCCATAATTTTAAATTGAAAAATATTGGTTTTGTGTATTAGATTCCTTGTTTGTCCATAGATCAAGGGAGAAAGGCAACAAGAAGGAAAAGAAGAAAGATAAAGGTGTATACAAAGATAGAAGGAGATCTAAATCTCTCTATAAATCCACCTTGACATATTGAAATTTGATAAGGAAAGTCCCATACAAAAGGATTAAAAAGATTTAACTATAAATACAATAATAGATAAAATTATGATAGGAATTCTATAACTTCTCCTGATGATTTTGATGCATTTGTTGCAACCTTGGCTATGTATTAAAATCAAAGGAGAAATTTGCATATATAAAGCTTTTTGGATAAGTTAGTTGAAGTAGGTATTTTCCAATAGAAAACTTGATCTATAAAAGTTTAAATATGTAATGTCACAAAAACATGAATGAGATACATAATAAATATGTGAGTTTTGTAGTCCTATATTCATGAAAGGGAGATGATACATAATTATAAATAATATAGTAGAAGATAAAGATAACATGATGAACAAAAATCCAATATCCATCAAATTATCTAGAGAAGCCCAAGAGTACAACCAAGTTAGGTTGACTAATCTAAATGAATATTGCAATCAAAAGACTAGTTTAAAAACCGTGGAATGAATTATACTTATATATGATATATTTCTAATAAATATTTCCACTATATATTACTATGTAATTTTTATATGTTGTCCTTCTCATGTGGTCAAGGTTGTGCCAGATGTAAAATTTATATGGTGCCAATTAGCTATCATGATCTTATGAAGTAGACATGAGTGTTTTTTGGATATATGTAGAGCTAAAGTGATCATATTATTTTAGGTACATGTGTTTCCTAATTGAAAGAAATTCACCATGCTAAGAGGTTGATTTAGAATTTATAACTACTATTATTAAAGTTAAAATAGACTCTTCAAGTCATGTGACATCAATAGAGCATGCGTGCATAAGTATCTTGTACTATGTTGTAGAGATATATTATATTTGATTCTTCTAGAGATATATGTGATGCCATTATATTGAGCATCTCATCCATGTGTGCAACATATTGTATTGCATTGCATTGTGCATGCAAGGGAAGGTTTTAGTGCATCAATTAAGCTTGTGTTGATATGATACACATGAGTGTGATTTGTAAAAATATATCACGGTTCAATATGCATTGATGATTCGGGGTGGATTTTAATTGAAAAATATTAAGCATAGTGTTATTCTGCTTTTTTTCCAGCGAATGTCCAAGGCAATAAGAAGTGAGTTCTACCTCCATATTGGCAGTGATTTGACATCTTTTGGCAGCGATTTTGCATTCAAGGAGGCAGCGATTTGTTTCCAGTCATTAGAGGCACCATTCAGCATGTCTTGAGCCATAAAATCCTGATTTTTGAGGGTGCCACAGTCATAGTAAAGACCAGATCCGAAAATCAGAGATAAAGGCAACAAGTTTTCTTCATTTTCAGCAAGCATATCCAGTCTTCTTTGGCAATGACCTGAGTGTGAGGGTGGCGTCTTGACTTGCAGTCTAGACCTGAGCATTTTGAAGGTGGTTTGAGGGACAATCAAAGGCCCTAGATTAGTATTTTGAAGGAAAAGAAGGGCAGCGACTAGTCATGGATGTTTGAAGGCCTCTTTCCACATGCCCTAGGCCTCTAAATTCAAAATTTTGAGGGCATTATATTGGCATTTTTATTTTTTTTTATCAAATCCGAAAATCACAAGATATTGCAATATTGTTCTAGATGGATACGGCTCTGCTCTGCAACCCTAGCCATGATCGCGATTGAAATTGAAGGAATTTAATTAGTTTTCTGCACTACATCAAAATACTTTGGTCATGAGCAGCATTCTGTTACATCATTAGCAGTGACAAGAGCTTCACTTTGGGAGCAATATACACCAGAATATCTTCATTTTTGGCAGTGATTTGAGTTGAAAGGGCAACGACTTGGCATTAGCAGTCCAGTTTGAGTTTAGAAGGCAGTTTGGAGGGGCAATCAAAGGCCCTAAGGCAGGGTTTCGATTGGAAGAAGGCAGCGATTTCATCTCAGATCTATTGGTGGCCTCTTTCCACATGTTTAGACCTCCAAATTTGGATTTTTGAAGGCAAGATATTAGCATACTTAACCAGATCTGAAAATTGTATGAGGGCTGCATATTCTTCTTTCAAATTTGAGACATCAAGGCCTCATTCTTACACATTCATTTCCAGAATTGAGTTGCAATATCAAAGAAGGTGTTGGAGATAAGATCTAGTGCTAAGATTGAAGAATTAGCATGAGGCAGTGATAACCATTAAGGAGTAGCAGTTTGAGTTTGAGGGAGCAGGGCTTGCTAGGGGTAAATCTGAAACTCTCAAGGCCTGGCATTGCAAAGGGCCATCAACATTGATAAAAGAGCAGTGTTGTCAAGAGAGAGCACGTGCAGGATTCAAATAATTTATTACACTGGTTATTATGTAAAGTGAATATGCAAACCTCACATGCAAAAAGGAATTTTGCCTTCCACAAAAGGCAGATTGATATTGGTTTGTTTCACTCTAATGCTACGAAGAATGCTAACTCTTTCAGCAAGATGAAATCTAGGGAAGAACGGCCCAACTCGGGTACAGAGGATGCTAAGCAGCAAGGCAAAAAAGAGGTATTTTCAAGTTACTTCTATAACTATTATCTTTATGGCCATATGGAGAAGGATTGCAGAAAACCGATGCAGCCTCACCCTACGTATGACCATCTTAAGGAATTCATAGCTAAACAAAAGAAATTAGTGAATCAAAATGTAGATTTGGAATTGCTTGCATTATTCAGCCGAGCAAAACCAAATCTCTCCATTGATGTTTCAGCTCCAATTAAATGTTCCCCTGCAAACCCTAAATAAGCACCACAATCAAAAAAGCAAGATATTGCATCTAAGGAAGAAAAATGAAAAGATAATGCTAGGGTTGTAAAGCCTGATTCCAGGGCTAACATTGTAATCCCTAAGAAAAATAAGGATGTTATGCCAAAATTTTTCTCAGTACAAACATTGGACAGACAAATAAATATTTTCACACAAATGAAATATGCGAAAATCTCCAGAGGCAACGGGGGCCAAAGTGGGAGGACCTGAGCGCTATTGTAGAACCAATGAACCCCTATCTACAAAGGGGGAAGGCAGGATCTTACCTACTCAAGCACCTTCCATCTACACAATGAAGAACAATTTCACTTGGCAAATGGTAAAAAACTAGAAAAAGGTTAATAGGTATCAGCAACTCCATAGTCCTTTTACTTTATCTATAAATAATTCCTTTGATGTACTTAAAGAGGAAGATAATGGAAAAATGAAATACTCTCCCCCCCATAAAAGGAATAATAGGAGTACTCGTGATTTGTATAATGATAAGAATAATCTTGGTTCTCATGAAGCTTCTAAGCTTGTAGCTTATACGCCACCACATAGGCAAGTTATCCATCAGAAAATAGGTAAGGCTAATTTTATCCGGCATCATGATACTATTACTTTGGATAATGATATCTTTTTGCAGCAACAGAAGTACTTAGCAGAGACGGGGGTAATCTATTTCTGGAAGGGCACGAGAGTACCTGTTAATGATTTGATAGTAGAATTATCATTAATAGTACCAAGGGAGGTAAGTATAGCTCACCTTATGGATCATTTCATTTACATAGATTACAAAAAAAAGGAACTAAAAAATAGCATTATGGTTAAAAAGGACATTAAATTTAGGAACATATATTTCTCTTTGTTTGATTGGATACCATTATTCAATCCTATGCACTTAAAAGATTTTAGAGTAGAAAAGGCAGTCTCTTTAAATAACCTGCCCCTGGAGATATCAAGCAAGAAAAATATTAGTATGATAGGTAATAAAATTGGGAAATTCATAAGGATCGTTGAACCAACACCCACTCTAGTTGACAAAACAATAATCATGGAAATGGACTTTCACCAAAAATGCATCCCTCCCATTCTACTAAACTTCGGTTATAATTAATCCTATAATTCTTAAGAATTTTATAGAAGTTAAAGCTAACTCCAAAAGCCAAGAAAAAACATAAATTTATTAACCCAACTTGATAAAGAAATGGAGGTTGAGTTCTGCAAGGACATAGGTGGCTTCTACATTAATCCAATTAAGAAATAGGCTCTAGTTAGGCCCTCTTCCCCATTACCACCTGACACTTGTCTACTTAACATGTTATCTACACATCCACAGAATAAGGAGGAGATTCCAACCTCTCTCAATACCTCTAAATCGGGGCAGGATATAGATAAAAATTTGAGCATAGCTATCCAAAATAATAAAGGTATTGTCAAAAACATGGTAATTAATAATACCCCTGTTTCCCCTCAGGCTTATAGTAACACAATCAGATTGCCTCAGATAGGTACATTTCCTATAGATATTCAAGAAGATAATTTAGTTAAGAATTCTATTAACTTACCTATTAAAGTCCTAGATAACCCTCAAAACATTGTAGCTTTTTCTCCAAGCAATGATAACATATTAAGCATTAGGGGTGTGTCTAATAATAAGGAAATTGAACCAGTATTTACAGAGATAGAAGAGAATATTAGAACCTATATACAACTTGAAGAAAATAGGACTGATCGTCAAACTGAACAGTCTAGGATACCTGTATGTGATAATATAGTAGAATTAGTAGATCAGGTAAATAAAAAGGAAGAGGAGGTAAATCAAAACATTAAGTATTTAAGAGAGTCACTAACAGATGAATTAATGGATTTGTTTCTAGATGAGATCTGTGATTTTGATGAATTAAAAGTTCAAAAAGAAATCCTAATCAAACAGATTCAAGAATGTATTAAAGAAGAAAATAAAGATGAGGGCATTAGATTCCCAGGTAAGGAAGTAACAGAAAATGAACAACAAAGTAAAAATATAATTAAAAATGATCAAACCACTAAAGAGGGGACAGTACAAGTTGTTTCAATACCTCCAAAAATAGAAGCCTTAAATCTGGAGCAACCAGAGAGAACGGAAGATATTATAGAAATCTTTGGTAAGGAGATTATAGATAGAATAGAACCCTTAGATCATACAATTAATGGACAAAAAAGCTCGGATAATCAGGCTAATTCGATAATAGGGTCTCATGAAGACTCATCATTGGTTAAAGAAGCAATTGAAGGTCTCTTCAGAATTACAAATGAAAATAGAGAATTGGGCATAGCCTTGATCAGAGGTAGCCTAAGCACCCCTAATATTAATAAACTCAAAAAGAAAAGAGGCAAGAAATCAACTATAGAACTAAGATCTCTAGATGGCAAGGCAGGCAATCAAAAAAAGATAGTTGACATTCTGAACGTAGGGAAGGGGAAGTTCCTTCCCAAGGAGCAATGAAAGTCACTACTTGGAATGTTAGGGGTATAAATACCCCTAACAAACAAAGATTAATCAAAAGATACTTTAAAAACTTCGAGTCTGAAATCATTCTTCTACAAGAAACTAAGCTTAACAAAGAGGAAAGCTCTAAATTCAGTAAAAGATTAGGCATCTGGAAGTCAAAATATGCTTGGTCAATAGGACACTCAGGTGGTCTTGCTGTCCTATGGGACCCTCATAAATTGGTGGCTACACCCTCCCTTACTAATGATAACTGGATGTCACTAACAATTAAAAGCCTAAAATCAGATTTAAAATTTTAACTGATCAATGTATATGGGCCTATTCCCAATGAAGGGAAAAGAAGAGTATGGCAAGAGATACAAGTCCTTTTAACGAATAATCGAGAACATCCCTTTGTTATTGGAGGAGATTTCAATGATATTTTATCTCTTGATGAAAAGTTTGGGGGATCTCAATATATATCACAAGCCCATAAAGATTTCAGCAAATGGGCAGCGGATAATCATTTAATAAGCATCAATACAATTAATGGAGTTTACACATGGAATAACAGAAGAGTTGGATTCAGTTACATAGCAGAAAAGTTAGATAGATTCTTTATTAGAACAAACTCTGATAACTTTAATCATTTAGTCAATGCAGAGATCCTCCCAGAAGCAGGATCAGATCATTTTCCTGTTAAGATTACCATTACAGAGAATTCCAAACCATTGAGAAATTCATTTAAGCTTGAATTTATGTGGTTCCAAAATCCTGAATTCATAAACCTCTTAGAGGACTGGTGGAAACACATCTCGGTTAAAGGATCAAAAATGTTCTGCTTAACCGCAAAGCTAAAAATCATCAAAAATAAGGCTTTAGAGTGGAATAAGAACAATTTTAATAATATATTCGAAGAGAAAACTCAATTAGAAAAAGAAATAACTAATCTAAACAATATAGTAATAGAACAAGGGATGAATGATCTCAGTTACCACAAGGAAAAAGAACTATTGGCTAAATATAATGATATCCTCCTCAAAGAAGAAATTTTCTAGAAGCAGAAATCCAGGGAGTCATGGCTTAAGGACGGCGATAGTAACACCAAATTCTTTCATAATACAACTAATTATAAAAGGAGTATTAATATAATAATCAAAATTAATACACCTGAGGGACGTATTACTGAAGATCCCGATCAAATCACAACTGTTATCACAAATTTTTATAAATCCCTTCTCAATAACATAGAGGCAGTTGACCTCAATGCTCAAAATGATATGCTTCAAGCCATACCTAAATTGATTACTAAGTCGGATAATAAAATTATGAACAACAAGCTATCCCTAGAGGAGGTTAAAACTGTAGTATTCCAACTCCATCCAGATAAAGCCCCGGGACCAGATGGTTTTCAAGCTGGCTTCTTCCAAAAATGTTGGCATTTTGTTAGTGAAGAGATCTGGCAAGCAGTGGAAGCAACCAGAAACTCGGGTTCTCTTCTTAATGAAATCAATAACACTTTTTTTACTTTAATCCTGAAAAAGAATGATAGTACGGACCCTGGGGATTTCAGGCCGATATCCCTATGTAACACCATATATAAGATTCTATCCAAATGCTTAGCAAATAGACTCAAAACCTTTCTTCCAACTATTATTTCAGAAGAACAGATAGGATTTGTAGCAAATAGATCTATTTTGGATAGTATTATTATAGCGCAAGAAATAGTACATACTGCACAATTAACTAAGGAGCCCATTATGCTAATGAAAATTGATATACAAAAAGCATATGATAAAGTAGACTAGAGATTCCTGTGTAAATGCATGGAAGCTTTTGGTTTCTCAAAACAATGGGTTAACCTTATCTTTAACTGCATCTTGACCCCCAAAATTTCAATTCTTATCAATGGAACCCGGGAAGGATTTTTTAATATTTCTAGGGGCATTAGGCAAGGAGATCCACTTTCCCCTTTTCTTTATGTCATTATGGCGGAAGCATTAGGTAGATCAATTACAAAGTACCAAAAGGAAGGGAGAATCTTGGGTTTGAAGGCCTTGAAAAATGTGCCTAATATCACTCATCAATAGTTCGTAGATGACACGATTCTTCCAGGCCATGCTAACAGACAGGAAGCGAGTGCCTTTAAAGAAGTTCTTAACTTATACGCGAAAGCTTCGGGGTAGTGTGTTAACCCCTCCAAATCAGAAATTTTCTTTATCAACACTTACCCAAAAATTGAAAAATAAATATGTAGTATGATGGGATATAAAATTGGCAAATTCCCATGCAAATACTTAGGAATAGACCTCGATAAAGGTATCCAATCATCCAAATTATGGCAACAGGTCATAACCAAAGTTCAAAATAAGAAAAATTCATGGAAAGGTAAATGGTTAACTAAAGCAGGTAGAACGACAATGATCAAATCCATCCTTTTAGCCATTCCCACGTATCATCTATCCATTCTACCTCTCTCGATTAACGTTAAAAAAGAATTAGATAAAATGTTTCGAGAATTTTATTGGCAGGGCCCTTCAGAAGACAAAAAGCTCACCCTGATTAAATGGGATACCCTATGCAAACCAATTGCTAAAGGGGGTCTAGGTATCAAAAACCTACTTTGGCAAAATCAAGCCTTAGGGGCTAAACTCATATGGAGAATGTACAAAGAATCAAACAATAAATGGGCATCCATATTATTAAACAAGTACATCCTGGACTCGGATCACATCAATATCTTCAGGTCACACTCCCATGTTAAAGGCTCACGGATATGGAATTTTATTAAGGACTATAGAGGGATTATTAGCCAACAACTCTCTTGGGATGTAGGCTCCAGTGATCAAGCTCTTTTCTGGGATGATTTGTGGGTAGGCCTTACCCCCCTTAACAAATTAGGCTTCTCAAAGGAATTTATGGAAGTATGCAAGAGAGGCATAGGTTTACATCTTAAGGATTACCTATGTAATTCAGAAGATTCTAATTGGAGTGATCTAAAAGAAATAGATGATGTATGGCAAGAGAAACACAACCTCTTGGCATTAATGAAGGATAGGGAGATAACAATTAAAAATAGATCGGATACTCTATTATGGGTAGGATCAAAGAATGGTAATTACTCTGTCAAGGAGGGTTACAATTCAATCATTAGGGACCAAAATATGGATAATATAGAAATACCTTTGAATCTTTGCTGGAATAAAGCCTATCTCCCTAAAGTAGGTATGTTCCTTTGGGCGGCTTTACAAAATAGAATCCTCACAGTAGACAGGCTGATTAAGCTTGGATTTGAAGGGCCATCGAGATGTCCTTTATGTGAAAATCAATCTGAGGATGTCAACCATATCCTTCTTAACTGCCCTTTTTCACAAAATTGCTGGAACTAGCTACATCAAAGCTTAGGATGTAAATCTGCACAACATTGCGATCTAACCAGCAACCTTAAAGCTTGGCCTTCTCTTTATAAAGATAACTTATTTAAAGATATTTGGACAATAGCACCTTCAATCGTAGCATGGGAAATATGGAAAGAAAGAAACAGACGGATTTTTACGGACCAAAAATTAACATGAAATTCGGTTACAAATAAGATAGAAGCGTCTATCGTGGAAATTATTAACAGCAAACTAAAGGAAAAAATGAGCTATGAAGATTCTTTCAAGAGCTAGGATAACAAGATTAGGTGAAAATGGCCAAAATTAGCTATCCCTCCCCTTTATGGTAAGGGGGGACCCAAAATTAAAAGTGACAGAGCCTCCTGTAAATGGGTACCTCCAAAAGATGGTTGGTACAAACTCAATTTTGATGGAGCATCACGAGGTAATCCTTGGGAAGTAGGTATTGGAGGGATCATTCGCAACTGGAAGTCGGAAGCTGTTGCTAAAATCTCAAAACCCATAAGTCCTACAACAAACAATATGGCTGAGTGTATAGCGGCATTAGAAGGGATTAAATTATGTAAGAATCTCAACATTAAAAAAATAATTATAGAAGGAGATTCCCAAATTATAGTTAATGCCATCTGCACTAAAAAAACCCCCAATTGGATGCTGAACTCAAAAATAGAAGAGATTAATTTATTAATGGAAAGCTTGACAAAATATGAAATCAGACATACCTTTAGAGAAGGCAATTCAGAGGCGGATAAGTTAGCTAATCTAGGGGCTAACGGAGTGGTAACAATGGAAAAGTATTCCTAAAAAACTATGAATAGACACCTATTAAATAATAAATAGACTCAATTATTTATAAACATCCTTAGCCTGTAATGAATAGAAACAATGCTCTGTATAACAAGAATAGTTTTAACTTATCTAGATTCATTTTGTAATAATGATTAGATATAACCTTAGATTAGCATAGGTTTTATAGATACGTTCTTTAATAATATAATCATAAAAAGACCTTAATAATTGCATATATATGTATCAACTAGAAAAGGATCACATTCCCCTGTCTGATATACCTTATGATAAATGGAATAATGATTTATCCATTACTGGCCTTTTTATCTTGTAGCTATCCTTGCCTCTTAGTAGAAGCATTCGAGCTCTATCCCCACATAAGCTCTTTCTATAGTCGTGGCTCATGCATATAGTTGACATCCCCCAATTATTCCTTAGTCATATAGTTCTTTTAATCTAGGAATTAATAAATTATACTCCTTACACTCTCAAGGTCATTTTTATGGTCAATATGGTTATTATATATATAGCAATCACATAAGCGGAAGTGTTGCGAAGAGGTTTCTTAAGATCATAAATCATGTTAACAGCCAATTCAAAGCTAGGTTATAAGATAAGCTTTGGTAGATTAGCTCCCTTGAAGATATTTTTATACCTATAATCATATAAGTATGGCTTATACTTGTAAATATGGTAGCTTATTTGGTACACTGACTTAGAAGATCAGGTCCATCCTTTATGAAGGAGGGGTCCTTTTGTTGGACTTTATTTAATATTAAGATTAAGATTTTTAAGGATAATCTTTGCATGAATCTTTCTCCAAAGATGGTCACGATGTTTGGTTAATTGTAAATCTCTGGTTTAATAATTTTGTTAATAACTCCTTAGACCTGGTTATTTGATACAATTTTTTAGCACAATAAGGAATGTATGGACTAGATTAGAATTGTATCTTATGCAGAAAGACATGTACCCGAGATATTCCAATCTGGAGGAAGGTAAATATGATATTATTTTTGTGGCTTCTATATTTTTTTGTTTTAATTAGAATAGATACCCTTGACTTCGAGACGTGGAAGATGTCTATAGTGTTTTTCAGGAGATATCTTTCAAGAAGGCACCCAAATATCTTCATCACCAAAGAATTCAAGACTGTTTATCCATATAAAAATAAATGCTTGTATATGACTTGGAATTGTATCCTTAAAAATTACAATGTAAAAAGGTAACAACATTACTCGTTTCTATCGAGTGGGTATGCCCACTGTATTTTGTAACCATAGTCAAAATTTGAGTAATTGAGAGGCATGGGAATGCCCATGATATCGATGCATTTTTATTAAATCTCGACGACTGTTGAGTTGTGGGTATGCCCACATAATTATTGTATAAGTACAGGACCTCTGGTCCCGGGCAAGGCTGGAGGTTTTCTCAACCCCTCTCTTTCCTACCAACGCCTGCAGCGAGCGGGGTCACAATGTAAAATAATTTTTAATATTAATAAAAAAATTATAGGGCTTCGGCCTTTTACCGATCAAAAAAAAATAAAAATGCATTGATGATTCAATGTAGCACCTCTTTTAACATGTGAATCCACATAGTGTGTGGTTTTTAAAATACAAGGATTGATGGTGGAAATGTCTTTCCTTGTAACTGTAATACCCCCAAAATGGGCTATAGGCTCAATAACCTCCTACATCATCAAAATCAAATGAAATCGACATCAAAGTCCTAACTTAAAGCACATCTACACATCAAGTTATCAAAATCCTAATTGATTTCATCTTAATTTTGCATTAAGGAATGTTCTTTGAAATATTCCTATCTATCTCAATTATCTTTAATTTAATAATTATTTGGCGATAAATCATATTTATCCTAAAGTTTGATTAATTGAATATTCTAAATATTTAATTAATTATATTTAATTATGCCACTTAATTATTTAATTGAATTTAATTCTATATTATTCCTAAACTGTATTATTTTAATTTCGACAATAAATCAAAAATCTTATGACTAATTGATTAAATTCCTATTTAATTAATTAATGTCAATTGTCAAATTTAATGATATAGTTCTCGAATAAAAGTTTCATTAAAATAATTGACTAACCCATAAATCAGTTATTCTTAAATTTAAAATCAATTAAGTTGAGAATAAATCACTATATTTATTTAATTAATTCATAATTAATTGTGCACATTCAAAGAGCATTTGAACTTTGAATTAGAAAATCAATTCTATTTGTTATAAATTTAAACTCAACTCTCTTTTTGAGTTGAAAGCTGATCTCAACTTCTGATTCAAGTCAAAAAGTTGTTCTTGCATGATTTTGCATGATTATGTGAGTTGATATGATTCTAATTCCTTGTTGACTCAAAAATCAACCTGAGTTCATCAAGAGTGATTGTTGACTTTTCCTCATGCACCCTCAAGCCTTGGATTTCTATAAAATCAAGGCTTCATCTCTTCTAAAAAGATCCACGAAATTGCATCCTCACGCTGGCGAATTGGCGACTGAAGAATCTATCATTTGCGAATCCAAGCTATTGTGAGATTTTCATTTATTTTGAGCATTCATATCATTTAGCATATCATTCTTAGATCAATTGCATATCATATCAATTTCATCTAGATTAGATTCATATCGAGTTTTTCATCTTATTGCACAAAAAACATAAAAATATAGATTAATTTGCATTCATTATCCATATTCTGCATTCAAATCCTTTGTTTAGGTGTTGCATTGTCATTGATCTCGGTCTAATCTGAGAATATCATACTCGCACCTACTAGAAGGTAGTAAATCACCTGGTTAGCTTAGTTTCAATTTCATTGCATATTTTGATTTTCACTAACCTCTAATGTTTTACTAAAGTGTTGTGTCCACAGCTAGGTACAATTTTCACACACACATTTCTGGTACCCACCGTGGGGCCTTGAAACTGGTTTCCATTTCACTTCTATCAATTTCTTGTTGTTTTCTTATTAAAACTGTAATCTTTTATTTTTTGTTTGTACATTTTTCGTACAACTTTTGTCAGAAAGTCATACCAGGAAGACCCCACTATCTAAGATAGTGGATATTATCGAGGCTTGTATCAGAAGCTATGCATTGTCATTTGGGAGCTCAATTGTCGTATGAGAAGACACCCACTGTTGTACAAGTTTCTCGATTGTTGTGCAGGAGTTAACCCACTGTCGTACGAGTTTTGACACCAGAATTGAATTGTCCTTTCAAATTTCCAGGCAACTTTTTAGATTTGGACTGACAGCTAACCCTAACAATTGAAATCTTTTGTTTTTGATTGGTATCTATTGATTCTGATTGGGAAAAGCACATTAAAATTATTAAAACAGGTAAAATCTACTAAGCGCGTTGCGAGGAATTCAGGTATTTTGTTCAATCTTATAACACTTCTATTTTGGATATAAAACGAACCCTCATGTGTCAAGCTTGTGTGAACTTTTCTGCTTTCATATCACAGACTTCATTTTGGGCTATAAAAATGAACATAGATTTGCTTTTTGCATATCTATTACACATAGTAAATAGGCCCTATGAACACTATTTGCGGATGATCTTGAGAGAGTGAGCTTCATTCACTTGTTTATTCATGTGAAGCTCTTCTTGACGAAGGATCCCCTTGTAGGTAGGGAGGTTACTAAAATTGTCTCACATTCACTTGATTTGCATCCTCGGCTTTTGATCAATACATTCCCTCTCCAGAGAGATTGATAGACCATAAGTTGTTGACATCCCAGATCTTGGTGAGATAAATTTTGGTCTTAGTGTGTCGGATTAATCTGTCTACTTTGTTTTGCTGAAGTGAAGAGGTTAGTGGATTATGCTCTACTTCCTTTTTGGATAGTACCAGAAACCCAGATCCTTGGATCTAATCTAGTCCCCCTGTGGTATCTTTTGTGAGTCACCTTTAGAGAGGGTTACTCATAGTGGACATTCCCTTAATTGGGTCAACCACGTGGATGGAACCACAAGCGGTAATAGCCATTTTTGTCATGGTAGCAACAATCGCTATATAAATGTCCTTGTGGAGGAAATCTTCACAGATGTGATCTCTTGTTGGGCTGTTAGATATCGCTAGAAGCACTTGATGTATTAAATTCTCAGACTGTGTCAAAACCCCGATGCACCTAGATTGGAGTTCGCCCTCTTGAGATCACAAAAGTTGCAGAGTCATACCATTACTACAAACCTTAGTGAGGCCAAAATTTTTATTTTCTGGGACTATGTGCATTATTGAAAAACTTTTTGGAACATACACAATTAGCACTCCTAGGGATTAGCACATTCAGTCACTTAATTGTTCATGCGCAGGGTTGCTTTGTCCCCTATTCATTATTTTCAAACGTGCTTGAAATCACTTGCCTGTTGTTCTGCATGATTGTTTATCTACTTGGTTATTGAAAATGAATGATCTCGGTATAATCTTCAAATCCAGACAGAAAATATTGTAAACATACTGATTCTAAAAACTGAGAAAATTGCAAAATCTAATGTAAAATCCCTTTCTGGAGTCAAAAGTCAACATTTAGGGTCAAAAAGTCATACGAGTTTTGAGCAACTATCATTTCATAACCCCTAGATTGTTGTATGTTAGCTTGTATAGTGTTGTACGAGTTTTGTCACCAGTCAAAAGCAAAATTTCAAAATCTACTATCAATTGTCATACAAGTTTGTCAATTTTCATTTTAGAGCTTACCCATTGTCATATGAGCCTACAGAAAGTCATATGAGAATTTTGAAAAATTGCCAAAAAGTTGTCAAAATTGCCAGCAAACCTGCTTTTACAGCCTATTTTCAAATTCTTTCAAACAAATCATTGTGTTAGGAACATAGCAGAAACTAGAAAGAATTCAATCATTTTCCTAAAGTGGTCTCTTGAGTCTGATTTTAGCCTTTTGTTTAATTGATTTGAGTCTTTTTCATCTTGTGTCAAAACCTTGTCATTATCTTCAATCAATTCGATCTTTATCAAAAATGGCTAAGTGTTGTGAGCTCATGTCCATTGTCATTTGGGCATCTACCCATACTACTAGGGCATAGTATCCTTCATTTACATCCAAATCTAATCTTCAATCAATCCAATCTTGACAAGGTTGCGTCATTTGATCTTCTTGAATCAAGTCATTCTTTAGTTGTCTTCATCTTTCTCTTTTGCTTCACCTAAGGTTAATGGTGGAAACCAAAGCTTCATCATGAAAACAAAGAGAAAAACCCACAATCTCTTCAGAGACATCTTCTGTACTTTCTCAGACAATTCATCAACCTTACGATACATTCAAATTTGGAGAAGATGCTCTTGGCAACTTATTCTTGAAAGGTGGTTACGTCACCCCTCCTGCATTAGTCCAAGAAGGTAATCAACCACCCCCTCCTTTTTCAATTCATGGAAGCTATCAAAAAATTCCACATCAATCTATCCCTAGTAGCTCTCATCACAACAATATGTCTCAAGGAGGGACAAACCATGGGTCTCAAGGACACCACTCTCAACATGGTGCTGATCAAGAGCCCACACCTTCTAAAATTGCTCAATGCCAAAATGATGATAACTTCAAGAGAATGATGAAGCATTTCTTAAAGGAAGATAGAGAGTCATACTTCCTAGCATTAGCTCATCAAGGGGCTAAACTTCCTCCAAACTTTAATGTTGAAGATATTATCATGCATGAGGAAGAAACTCCAATCACCGCTATGATGAAACAAATGCATGCCATGCAAGTCAAACTTAATAAAATTGAAAAAGAAAAGGAACCTAAGGAGTTTTCCATGGAGACCCTATGCCCTTTTCCATTCAAAAAAGACTTGTATATGCCACCATTCCCGAAGTGAGTGGAAATGCCTAAGTATGATAAGTATGATAGAAACTCTGACCCTCAAGATCATGTCAGAGAATTTTGTACTCAATCTATGGAGTTCATGCACGAACCAACCTATCTAATGTGTCTCTTCCCTTGATCTCTGAGAGGGGTGGCCATTCATTGGTTCTATAGAATGCCTCCTACAATCAAGACTTTCAATGAGTTAATTAAATTATTCTATCAGCAATACTCCTACAATATTCAACATCTGGTCACTATGATCAACATTTTCTATCTGAAACAATATCCAGGAGAACCATTCCTGACTTTTCTCAAAAGGTGGAGGAAGAAATTTTCTCTATATGCTAGGCCTATTCAAAAAACTTAGAAGCTAGAAATCTTCATCAACAATCTTGTTCGAAAAATCAATTATCCCTTACAAATGCAAAATCATACATCTTTTGATAAGATGGTGGATAATGTGATCAAAATTGAGAAAGTACTTGTGAAAAAAGGATATATATCTCTTCAAAAGGACAAGTATGAATTTGGATCTAGTTCTAAAGATAAGAACAAAAATTGGAAGAAGAACAAAGGTGTTGTCACAGATGGCGTTGTTGATACTATCCGTGCCCCATCCAAGGTACCCACTTTCAATCTCACTGTTGGTACGCCATCAAAGCTTCTAAAGCTAAAACAATAGAGTCAAATAAAAATCCTACTGAATATAAACCTTGGGCTACAGATCCTAAACGCAAGTTTACTCCTCTTGGAGAGTCCTATGAATCTTCTATGAAAACTCTGGTGGCTAACAACATCATCACCTTGCCTGAGATAAAGGTGTTTGACCCTGAACCTAAACCAAAATGGTGGAGAGAGAATGATTTCTGTGACTTCCATCATAGCAAGGGTCATAAAACTAATAACTGCATATGCTTGAAACATCTCATTCAAGACAAAATTGATAATGGATAAATCATAATTGGCAATCATAAAAGTAACAATGATAATACAACATTCACGGAACCATTTCCAAAACACAGTCAAGGGGATTCATCCTCTTAGCCTAATGTGGGTGCTAAAGTCAATTATGCTTACTCTGGAAACAATGTTGTCATAAACATGGTTGAACCATGCCTATCTGAAAGTTGCAATGTCATCACAATTGTAAGAAAAGATAGAGACAATCAATCAGCTAATGCAGTTACTCGATCACAAGCTCAGGCACATCTGCAAGGACAAAATTTAGATTCATCAAATGTCCCTAAGATGCCTTTCAATCTATCATCCACTTCTAAATAGAAGGCTACTTCTAAATCTACAAATCCCAAAGACACAAGATCCACTTCATACAGTATAGTCCAACAACTATAGCATACAAATGCAAAAATCTCCATGTTTGAGTTACTTCAGATATCTCCAGCTCATTGAGCCATTCTAGAAAAAGCTATGCTTGAATCCAATGTTCCTGATAACCTTGATTTAAATAGATTCCATACTATGGTTGGTCATCTAACATCTCCACAATATATCTCCTTTTCAGAGGAAGATGATAATTCTTAGAGTCATTCTCATAACCAACCCTTGCACATTGAAGTCTTGATCCAAAATCATCATGTCAAATGTTTGTTGATAGATGGAGGTGCTGGTATCAACATTTGTTCTTACAACTTGATCACATAATTGGGATTATCTAAAGCTGATATTGATCCTAAAAAGAAGATAACCATCAAGGCATATGATGAAAAAGAAAGATCTTCCAAAGGCACAATTGTCTTACCTATCAGAACAGGTCCTATTATTAGAGATATCACATGTCAAGTTCTTAATCTACCTTTGGCTTACAACATTCTCCTAGGGAGACCCTAGATACATGAAATGAGAGCTATTCATTCCACATACCATCAATGTGTGAAATTCCCTTATGAAGGAGTAGAGGTAACCATTCCAACAGACATATCTACAACTTGTAATCCCTTGAAGGAAAGTGCTGATAAACTTGTCCCTAATAATAGAGAATTTTCTATTGAGCAATCAGACATTGCATCAACATCCAAGGTTGAAGAAATTGGTAAAGAAGTCAAAATTAAGGACAATGGTATGGGAGAATACATGATGGAACCTCTTTTATCTCTCACATCCCTCTCGTTGTCCCCAAAATCTTATGGACAACCTTCAAACAAAGTGAAGCCTAATGCTAAAGAATCCCAGGTCAAATTCAATGGAAGCTTCGTCACAGAACAAGTATCTAAACAAGATTTTGAGGAAGATGAAGTTGTGCTTACATGGTTATAAAAAGATGAATCTCAAACCCAATCAGTCCAGAAATGTGATGCTTCTTCAAGCAAAATTCCTTAGAAGTCATATGGACTAGGGAATAAGCTGATCACTAAAATGGGATATACTAGAAAAGGACCTCTAGGATTACAGGGTAAAGGTCTTTTGTCACCTCTTGAGCACCATGGCTGCACAAACGAGAATACAACAAGTCTAGGGTATAAGAAGAACCCTTTTTATCTTAGTAGAAACTCTCCTCATGTCTTAGAATAGATTGAACCACCTACAATAATTCAACTACAAGAAGAAACACATCAATCTGACAGTGATGATTCTGACACCACCATTGAGCTCATTCCTTATGAGCATTTTCCTAGAGAAATCAAAGACCTCCTTGATGAAGAGGATGATCCAATCAAAAGAATTAATGTAGTAGACACACAAGAACCTACTATGGAACAAGAGATAGTTACACCACAAGAACCAGCTAATCTCAAAGACAATCAAAGAGATAAAGAGGAAGGTGGTAGTTATTCTAAGATAGACTCTCATGAGTATGAATTCAAATCTAAATTGGAGGGTAACCCTTCTTGGGGTATTCATCCTAACTTTACTCATGTTCTTAATTTTCCTAGAGGCATTGATGAGGAATCTAATGATTATGAATGGGGTGTAATTCCTAAGGAAGACAAACTCATTACAGAGAAACATGTTGATGTTATCCACCAATATGCACCTAAACCCAACATGAGTCTAGAGAAAAGTAATGGACCTAACGAGTCTAATCCACCTATAGCTGAAATGGACTACTGCAATGACATTGAGCCTATTCATGAATTAAACATCTTAAGTTGTAATATCACCTTCAAACTCGAGAGTCAGATTAGGACCAATGATGATAGCACCATATCCATAAACACTATCTCCCAATCTTTCCACACTTTGACTATCCAACACCCTAAACTTCTTGACCAAATTTCCATAGATACGAACCATGATATCTATACTTTTCCTAATGACTGTGCCCTTTCTTTCTACCTCAATGTAGTTGAGCCCATGAGGACTTCCATCAGTGAACCGAGCGTTAGCATGATGGAGTCAGACATCAAGTATCTTAGTCAAAAGAATAAAAATAAAAATAAAAAGAAGAAGAGTTATGAGGGTAAAAACCACTTTGTGGCAGTCTCAGAACCTACAAAAGTAAAGAAAAAAGATGTATTTGAAGGTGAAAACCTCTTTGAGGTGCCTAGGGATGAAATATTTGATGTCCTTCCGAGTCATTTATAGGATAGATCTCTAGTTCTAATAGAGCCTACTCAGTTAATCAACTTGGGAACAACATAAGAGCCATAGTTGATCCATGTAGCACAATCTTTATCAGAAGAAGAAAAGAAAGTGTTTACTACATTTCTAACAGAGAAAAAGATCAACTTTGTATGGAAATATTCATATATGTCAGGGCTAGATCCTGATCTTATAATGCATCATTTATCTATATCTCTTGGAGTAAAACCAATCAAGCAAAAGTTAAGAAAGATGCATCCACATGTTGCACTCTTGGTAAAAGTTGAATTATAGAAGCTCCTAAAAGATGGATTTATCCGAGTTATTGACTATGCAGAATGGATCTCTAATATTGTTCCAATATCAAAACTAGACAAATCTATAAGAGTGTGCACATATTTTAGAGATGTGAATAAGGCATGCCCTAAGGATGATTTTCCATTACCAAATATAGACATGATAGTGGATATGACTGTAAGCTATGAGATGTATTCTATAATGGATGGCTTCTCAGGCTACAATCAAATAAAAATTGCTCCTAAGGACCACGAGAAAATTGCTTTCACATGTGCATGGGGTACCTTTTGTTGGAACGTCATGTTGTTTGGTTTGAAGAATGCAAGTGCTACATATCAGAGAGCTATGACATCTATTTTTCATGACATGATGCATAGACCTATGGAGGATTATGTTGATGATACCTTAGCAAAATATATGATAAGATCTGAACATCTAAATGATTTGAGCAAAATACTAGACCAAATGGAAAAATTTAGTCTCAGACTAAACCCTAAGAAGTGTGCTTTTGGTGTCACTTCTGGCAAGCTCTTAGGCTACATTATTTCAAAGAAAGGAATTGAAGTAGATCTAACAAAGGTTAAAGCTATCATGGAGATGCAACCTCCTAAGAACATTAGTCAAATGAGAACTTTACAAGGAAGAGTACAATCTATTAGACACTTCATATCTTAGTCGGCAGACATATCATGACCTTTTACAAAGACATTACATAAAGGTGTGACTTTTGCATGGAATGAGGACTGTGAAAATAATTTTAATCATATCAAGAAATATCTACCAAATCCTCCTATTTTGATGCCTCCTATTCAAGGGAAGCCCTTGATCTTATATGTCTCTACTACAGATACATCATTGGGGGCATTGTTTGCACAACATGATGAGAACAAAAAGGAAAGAGCTATATACTATATCAATAGAACATTGGTACCATATGAGAAGAACTATTCAATAATTGATAAATCATGATCTTCGCATCATAGAAACTAAGACAGTACATGTTAGCCCATACAACACAGCTGATAGCTAAGATTGATCCACTAAAGTACCTACTAAGCAAAGCTACCCTCACGGGTAGATTAGCCAAATGGGTGATGCTATTGAGTGAATTTGACATTGAATATGTTGAAAGGAAAGCTATAAAGGGACAAACAATTGCATATCAGTTAGCTAACGCACCAATGTTTGATGATACACCAATGCAAATGGAATTCCCAGATTCCTCTATCATGAACTTGTCTTCTAGACCATGGAAATTATTCTTTGATGGCTCCTATACATAGAATGGATCTAGAGTGGGCATATTGTTCATCACTCCTCAACGATACTCAATCCCAAAAGCATTCAGAATCAAGTTTCCTTGCACAAACAATATTGTTGAATATGAAGCCCTTCTTAATGGCATGAAGATAGCAATTGAGTGGAGAGGTATAGAATTACACATTCATGGAGACTCACAACTTGTAATACACCAAGTCAATGATGTGTATCAAAATAAAGATGAGAAGCTAATCCCATATAAAATAATGGTAGATGATCTCAAGAAATATTTCATATCTATCACATTTGAACATATTCCTAGATTGGAGAACAAGGATGTTGATGCTATGGAAACTTTATCCTCTTTACTATAGCAGCCCGAACATGAGCTACGCTACGAGTTCCTGGTGGAAGCACTATCTTATCCTGCATATGATTCCCCCAAAACCCACATGATCTGCACTGTTGTTGGTCATGATTCATCCAGATATCAAAACCTTTTTTCCTATCTCCAAGACCAAATCATTCATGATTCCTTTACCCAGTATGAGAAATGAAACCTTATCCACACTGCATCCCAGTATGTCATCATTGGTAATGATCTGTACAAACAAGGTCTAGATGGTACACTACTTAGGTGTTTAGAATGGGAAGAGTCTCAATGTGCACTAGAGGAAGTCCATGATGGTATATGTGGATCACATTCTAACAGTTTAACACTAGCTCGAAAACTTATTAGGGCTAGGTACTATTGGCCTGAAATGGAAAAAGAGGCTATCACATATGCAAAGAATTGTCAAAAGTGTCAAGTACATGGAAATTTGATTCATGCACTAGGGAGAAATCTAATTCCCTTTATAGCACAATGGCCTTTTCAGCAATGGGCTTTTGATCTTATAGGTGTTATCTATCCACATTCTTCTAATGGACATACCCATATCATCATAGTTACAAACTATTTCACAAAATGGGTAGAAGCAGTTCCTTTGACACAAGTAACTGGCAAACAAATTTCTATGTTCATTCTGAACTACATCATATGTCGGTATGGAATCTCACACTCTATAGTCACATATAATGATGGCCAATTCAAGAACAAAGACTTAGATGATCTATGTGCCAAATTCAAGATTACACAACATTGGTCATCTATCTACTATCCTCAAGGGAATGGACAAGTAGAAGCTTTAAACAAGAATCTATTGAAAATCTTGCACCATACAGTTAATAAAATAGGAAGAGAATGACATCTCATGATTAATTCAGCAATTTGGGCCTACAGAACAAGTATCAGAACACCCACTATGGACCTTTCACTTTAGTTTATGGGTCTGAAGTGGTACTGCCTATTGAGGTTGAAATCCCATCACTAAGAATCAGAATAAATGGTCTAGTAACTGATGATGACTACAGAGTGTCTAGGCTGCAAGAACTTGAACTACTAGATGAATGCAGACAAGCATCATATGATCATCTTAGAGTATATCAAAAGAGAATGTCTAGAGGCTACAATAAGAAAGTCAGACACAGAGAATTTTAGGTTGGCGATCTAGTCTTGAGAGAGAATCCTAAAAATCAATCACATAGAGAGCGCAAGGGGAAGTTTGAACTTAACTAGTTGGGTCCCTTTGTTATCACTACTACTTTTGGCTCTGGCACCTATCAACTCTCAACGACTGAAGGATAACAGCTCTGAGAACCAATCAACATTCTCCATCTAAAGAAATTCTACACCCAAGGCATTTAGTATTCAAAAATGTCCTGAAAAAATTATAAAAATCAGAAAAAGTCCTGAAAAAATGAACATCCTAGTGAAAACCTAGCAATAGGCACCTTGATGATTCAAAAAAAAAATCAAAAGATTCAAAAATACAAAAAAAAATTGAAAAAATAAAAAATACAAAAAAAGAAGAACAAGAAAAAGTGCCTTGGTGAAAACTTGGAAACAGGCGCCTTGGTAGCAAAAATAGAATCTCTACCACGATGGTGAAAACCTGGCATATGGGTGCCACTTGTTCAAAATGCTCCATCTAGCAGCATAATCTTGGTCTTTCCCAGCTTTCAGTCTTGCTTTAGTTTGTACATATCTCTTGGTTTGTTTTCGCAGTCCCATTTTTAATAAGTCGGTTTGTACACCAATCAGCCAAAAAGTCTATATCCTATCAATTTTTAACACTTAGGGGCAATCAATGTCATATCCTATGGTCCCTAGTATACCTTAGATGAGTCATATCCAGTCAGATTCCATTGAAGCTGCATCCAAGTCAATCAGTCAGTCTCCTCTCTAGAAAGGATTTTGCATTTACAACAACGCAATCAAACACCAAACACAAACTAAAAGAAATATGTGCTTCATGCTTTTATCTCCTTGTATGCTTACTAATTCGCATTGAGATTTTTGCATATTTTGTTCCCTTGAGCTCTTTGATGATGTCCTTTATAGGATTTAGAGAGTGATGACTAGGGGAAAAATCTTTTCTTTGTCTTCTTGTATGTGAAAATCTAACAACTTTGGAAATTTTGGATTGAAATGGTATCCATTTGTAAGAGCCTCCATCTTGTATTGGATGGCCATGAGTACCTCGACCATTGATACCCAAAAAATTCAAGGAAGTTTGATCTAACTATTATCTTTTTGAGTACGTTCTTTCTCCTACTGTGAAACACAATCTTACCTAAGGATGTGAATGATAAAGGGTCACTACAGGTAATTCACAATGGATTTAGAATGATCTCTTGACTGCTTGATGTGTTTGTAGTGCAAGGCATATTTTGGTCATCACAACGTCTATGTTCTGACACTTATACAAATTGTAATATCAAAATGGACATGATATTCAGGTCATCCTGGCAGTTATGTCTTGGTGCTTATATCTAATCTGACATTCTGAATACAAAATCAGTATTCATATGTCCATGGTTGTCTAGCCAGTGGGCATTGTATTGATTCTTGAGAATATAAATCGATATTCATATATCTATGGTTTCATAACTAGTGGGCATTGTATTGATTTATCCGGTTACCTAAAAATTCAATGATGAGAATGACTGACACATGATCAGTGACTAGGTCCTAGGTCTTATGTTTGCATCTCATTTTGCATGTCTCTTTGCATTTTGCATGTTTGCATTATCTCACAATGGCTGAATAAACTTCAATGCTTAAATGATTCTTCAATCACATCTTCAAATCTAGCAAGAGCTAAAATCTTACATGAAGGTCTCTTCACAGAACCGCAAGCAGTTACTATCCTGAGTTAAACATCCTTTTTGACATTAGACTGAGTACTTGTCTTCATCAATACCTACAAAACATATCATGTGTATCATTGCATTTACATTCCATACCATAATCATCATTTCATTAGATTGCATCACATACATGTGCATTTAACATAATCACAACATACATTTGCATACATCATTTACATTTGCATAAATCCATACATTTGAAAAGAAATCATTGCATTGCATAAATCCATACATACATTCTACACTACTCATCCACATATAAACATCACATGATATCATCATAAATAAAAAATGACAAGTACAAATGAAGTCATAACCAAAATCTTGATCTCATATATATATCATAAAACTCGAAACTAGTCAAGGGTGCACTACTGGCATAGTGTACAAGAGAATGAGCTCATGTGAGCTATCAAAAGTCATAACAATATATCTATAGACAAAGAGACAAAAAATATATCAGAATCTCAAGATAGATCAATTGTTTTCCTGATCCTCTACATCTGGTGGAGGTGGAGGTGGTGGTGGTGTATCTGGTACTGCCTCTGCTTGGGGTGCCCTAGCTCCCTCTAATGTTATCATATACTAAGAGTATGTAGGAACTCTCTACTCAACAGGCACAACAACATAATAAGAAGAAACATAATAAGAGGCCCAAGAGGTCTGATGTGTCACCTCTGTCTGTAATCTCCTACACTCCTCTCAGAGCTTAGCATGTTATCTGTCAGCCTCTAGAAATCTCTCCTCCCAATGAGCACTTTGTACCTTCGGGTCCTTGACCTGTAATCTAAGTCATCTAACAACCTCCTACAGAGTCAATGATACAGTAGGATCAACATATGTTGTTGGCATATTAGTATCCACAACTGGCTGCTTAGCCACCTCTGCTCTCTGCACCTTATGATGTCTAACCTCAACACCAAGGTCAAAATCTGTATCATCATGTGTGGTATTTGGCCCAACATCTACATCTTGTTGTGCACCTAGTACATCATCAGTGCTACCCACACTACCTAGAGTGCTACTCTCGCCTCTAGTCGATCTCCACTATAATACTATAGGCCTACCTATTGAAGAACTAGTGGGGTATGGTGGTGGTCTCATATGTCCTAATGATCTCATATGACCAGCTGGTCTCCGTGGTGTAACCACTACTCTCGGTCTTGAAGGCATAGGCTGGGGCATCTACACCGGTGCCTACCTCTGTCCTCGACCTGCTGGGGTACCTATGACATCCATCACCTTCTCCATCGAAGGGATCAACTCTGTCAGATTAGAAAATTTGTGTATAGGATGCTCCGCCAGCCATGCAATAAAACCATCTATGACACCAGCATCTGGAACATCTGGACGATAGTCCCAGTCTCTGCCAACATAGCTGTTGTACTCCTATGTGCATAAGGCATAAGATAATCTGGCTTTCCAACCAAGCCTAATCTCTCTGACTAATCCGGCATAAGTAGTGTAATCCTATGGGGCATCCTGAATGATAGCATACTACCTCCACACTCTAGTAATGATGAAGCACTCCAGGATAGTGGTCAAACACCCAATCAGTACATGACTCTGATAGAAATAACTGAACTACTCTCTCGCAGTAGGTCAGGCCTCTATAAGAAAATATGGTCTCTATACTAAAAATGTCATATCATCGAGGCACTGCCTCCAGTACTCTATGTGGCCCATGCGGACCTACGTAACATAACCAAAATAAGTATAAATCATCAACTCCTGTGGCTGGCACTGTGACTAACACACTAGTCTAACTACTGGGATATGCTCCCAAGCCCATATTTGAAGCACTAGAGCACTAGAAGCAAATGACTTTCTCTCTTGATACATGATCTTGTGCATCTTAGAGAACATATGTGCTAATAGGCACTGACCCCAAGCTAACTCAAAAGGAGTCACAATCAGTCGTGCAACCATCAGGGCCCAGCCCATCAAAAGACCGTTCTGCTGATGGTCGGACATGATGATACCTCTTATCATCCCAGCTATGATACACTCTAATCTATAGGACTACCCATAATGTTGTACTAAAGTCTCCCATGATATAGAACCAGTAAATTGAGTATCATCTCTGAATAGTCTGCGAAAAGAATGAAGACCTGAGTTCCCTGAACTTGCGTAATCAAGACGAGGACCATGGAATGGAATACGTAGAATCCTATAAACATCCTCAGGTGTGATGGTAATCTCTCTAGTGGGTAGATGGAAAGTCTAAGTCTCTGAGTGAAATTGCTCTATCAGTGCAGTCAATAGCCCATGGTTTACCCTAATCTCAGGCAACCGAATCAAATACTCGAATCCACAAGCAGCAAGATGAACCCTCATAGGGTCAGGCAATGAAACATAGAGTCTCTAAGTCATAGGATGTGAAATGCATACATGAACATTGGGATATATGACCTACACAACATAGAAATAGGGAATCCTATCAGTAATTTGGTTGAAAAATAGGCTACAAGTATAGAAATTGACAAGTTCACTACTTTAGAAGATGCATTAAATTCTTAGTTATCAATCTCAGAAATTAGAAAATCAAGAAATTTGACCTAAACATGTGTTTTGGGCTCACTGTTTTCCATACGACAATTCAGACTAGCATCAAAACTCATACAAGTTTTAGCAAGGTCCCACACAACAAACCATACATATACGACTATCTAGGTATTCCCGTATGACAAATGAGGGACCCGATGAAATGTCGTATGAGTCTTGGGTCCCTCCCATATGAGTTTATAGGGGTTCTGGGATGACAATCTACAGGGAATTAAAAAGTCATACGAGTCACGAAGTACTGTCGTACGAGCTTCCATGCATACAAAAATTGAAAAATTCTAACGTATGAAAAAAAACCTAAAAATGCTAAAAACATGCAAAATTTGAATTTTCAAAGAGGCACATAGGTCCACTTACCAGATGTCCATACTGACGAGGCCTCTGATACCTCTGATTGCACTCAAATCGATGGGAAGAGACAGGTACTCTTGCTTCGGCCATTTTCTCACTCTGAGGGCTCCACAAGGTTTCAAAAGTCAAAGGTGAATAATGAATTGAAAATGACCCTTTCGACCTTTATATAGCTTTTGACCTAATTTTCAAAAGTGCTATGTTTTTCACAAAAATTGCACCCCTAGCTAATTTCGACATTCTGGACCCATTTTCGGGATCAAAATCAAAATCTAAGATCATTTACTATGTCAAAATTGCATTTTAAAATTTTTGAACCCACGATGGTTGATTGCTTGCATAATCGACCTTCAAACATCAAAGAGATCCAAAATTCAACTTAACTGATTATCTAACATCAAACTATTGAAATTTCAACTTGGTTAACTCATGGTCAAACCTAATCAAACTTGGACTCCAAGACCTTCAAATGATGCAGAATGTGTTTCTGGACGTGTATAACCAATTCTCAAATCATTTAACATGCTTCTAAACCATATAATGCTAGCTTTTCTTGTCAGATGTCAATTTTAATTCCGAAGGGGGCATGGTATTGCACATCATTCAAGTCTTTAAATCAAATCTTTCTTTCAGTGATCAAGACAACAACCACGTCTAGTTGTTGATTCATCTAAAGACCTCGTTGCTTGGGGAAAATCTATCATCATTTGGGGCATATTAGATTCATCGAGATCCATATCAATTTGGTATCCTAATCAATCTTGTAAACTATATCAATTTTTCATAACCATCGGCTCATTAGTGTTATTTCATTGGTTCTTCGTAACTGAAGAGTTCGATGTGATACCAATATTGATTCCTTTGGACAATCAGGTCTGGAATTAGGTCACTCACTTCTTCGTAATCATAAGGTTCAGAATCAGACATTTTGATACTTTTTCGTAATCACTAGTTCATTGTTGCTATAATTGACATCATCACGATTCTTGGTCAACCAAGACCTGACTCAGCTTTTTCCAATCTTTCAATCAGTTTCTGTCTCAGAATTAGTTCATCTTTCAAATCAATCTCAAACATCTGTATCAAACATAGACTATCTTTGAACGACTACGCTTCGCACAGTGATTCAAAGAGGGGCAAAATGTAATACCCCAAAAATGGGCTATAGGCTCATTAACCTCCTACATCATCAAAATCAAATGAAATCGACATCAAAGTGCTAATCTAAGGCACATCTGCACATCAAGTTATCAAAATCCTAATTGATTTCATCTTAATTCTACATCGGGGAATATTCTTTGAAATATTCCTATCTATCTCAATTATCTTTAATTTAATAATTATTTGGTGATAAATCATATTTATCCTAAAGTTTGATTAATTGAATATTTTGAATATTTAATTAATTAGATTTAATTATGCCACTTAATTATTTAATTAAATTTAATTCTATATTATTCCTAAATTGTATTATTTTAATTTTGACAATAAATCAAAAATCTTATGACTAATTGATTAAATTCCTATTTAATTAATTTATGTCAATTGTCAAATTTAATGATATAGTTTTCAAATAAAAGTTTGATTAAAATAATTGATTAACCCATAAATCAGTTATTCTTAAATTTAAAATCAGTTAAGTTGAGAATAAATCACTATATTTATTTAATTAATTCATAATTAATTGTGCACATTCAAAGAGCAATTGAAATTTGAATCAGAAAATCAATTCTATTTGTTATAAATTTAAACTCAACTCTCTTTTGAGTTGAAAGCTTATCTCAACTTCTGATTCAAGTCAAAAAGTTGTTCTTGCATGATTTTGCATGATTATGTGAGTTGATCTGATTCTAATTCCTTGTTGACGCAAAAATCAACCTGAGTTCATCAAGAGTGATTTATGGCTTTTCCTCGTGCACCCTCAAGCCCTAGATTTCTATAAAATCAAGGCTTCAGCTCTTCTAAAAAGATCCACGAAATTGCATCCTCATGATGGTGAATTGGCGACTGAAGAATCTATCATTTGTGAATCCAAGCTATTGTGAGATTTTCATTTGTTTTGAGCATTCATATCATTTAGCATATCATTCTTAGATCAATTTCATATCATATCAATTTCATCTAGATTATATTCATATCAAGTTTTTCATCTTATTGCACAGAAAACACAAAAATATAGATTAATTTGCATTCATTATCCATATTATGCATTCAAATCCTTCGTTTAGGTGTTGTATTATCACTGATCTCAGTCTAATATGAGAATACCATACTCACACCTACTAGAAGGTAGTAAATCGCCTAGTTAGCTTAGTTTCCATTTCATTGCATATTTTGATTTTCACTAACCTCTAATGTTTTACTGAAGTGTTGTGTCCACAGCTAGGTACAATTTTCACACACATAGTAACCATACATTCCTTAGCATTATTGTATGTAGATCCTTATTCAAGATAAGATTTTTGATAAGAGGATTAAAAATGATTCTCAAAAGTTCTACATATCTTAGGGTTGGAAAATAGATTTTTAGGTGTGAAAAGATGAATGATACGTGTGTGGAAAGCATTTAACAAAAAAGGGTGCTCAATATTTTATGGGTTATGGTTATTATAAAGGGAGATTGTATTGATAAATTTTAACACTTTGATGCAACTGCATATATTTATTGTATTAATTTTTTATACCTACAAAACATATATCTTTCCTTTAGAGCCCATATCAAATATAATTGTTTTCACAAGTCACCTAGAAGAGATGCACGTGGCTTTATGAGATTGATATTAACTTAGAGATAAATAACCTACATATTGAGAAGACTATGTTGTACTATGAGATATTGGGCCACATTGATAATTTGAGTGAATAGATCCTTGAATATATAAGTCTTGTAGAGAGAAATTAACTAATTATTCTTTGAAATTTTATTTTTGTGAGCATTATATTTACAAAAAATAAACTTATTTTTAATTTTATCTAATCTCTTCTAGATTTGAAAGTGCATTAGACTCAATCCATAGTGATATTTTTGTTCTAGTACATGTAATTCCACTTATACAAAATATTTTTTTTATATTTCTTTCTTTTATGATTTATCTATAAATATATTGATCTATTTTCTAAAGCACAAATAGGAAATCTTCATTTAGTTTGAGAATTTAAAGCATCTTGTGGAGAATTAGAATGATATAAAGATCAACGTGTTTAAGATAAACAATGGCGGAGGATACTTCTTGAAGAAGCTTGATGCATTTGATATAAAAATAATAAAATTATGCAATATAAGAAAACTCTATATGCCCCTAAAAAAAATCAATGAGAGAATGATGTTGGTCAAATGTAATGAATGATTGAACTTGGTTGTGAATGAGTGGAATACTCTAATTTATCTCCATAATATGAAGTCTCTTTTTTTTCACAAAAGAAGTAAGCATTTATTCAAGTAAAACCAAAAAATACAAAGCAAACGGCTTCAAGCCCACAATAACCTCCAAATGAGGCAAGCAATGTGAGTTCCCAAAGGAAAAATGCTGAAAGGAGCAATTAAAAGTTTCCATCATCCCTAATTAACTTTTCCAAAATCTCCAAATAATATGGAGGTAGAGCCTCCTAATTATCCATATCCCATCCCTCTAAGCTCCCAGAAGCCCACTTAGCCAAACAATTAGCCACTTTATTCCACTCCCTAGTAATATGACAAACATTAATGTTATCCAAAGATCCACAAAGATTCAAGATTTTCTTAGCCACCAAGGTTAACTACCAAAAACCTCCATCCATCTTACAATCATTCAACATATAAACCACAATTTGTGAAACGAACTCACAAATGATCCTTTTCCAATCTAAAGAGCACCCTCTCTCAAAAATTTGTAAAATAGCTAGGGCCTCCATAAAATTATTCAAATTTTGTCTTTTATAAATGAAGAAAAAAAACATAATATTCATATCAATGGTCGTACTAATGCCACGAATTCCTTCCTATCTAGGATTCCCTTAAGAAGGCCCATTAGTATTAACCTTCAAAAATCCTTTAGGAGGAGGGAGCCATCCACCCTCTCTATACTTTTTTTATTTAGTTTCTTTTGATCTCTTCTTGTAAGAAGAATCTATCCCATTGATAACTAAATTAAGGTTCCTTATTGTAGCTATATCACAAGACTCTAGAGGAGAAGTCATGTCACACTTTCCTGAAATAGTCTCCTAAAGTTTGGTGATAATATTCTTCCACGTGAGGAAGCTCCTAATTTAATAACCTTTAAAAATATTATTTGATTCCTTTCTAACCATGATTTTTGGATAGTAACAATCGGGCAAAGAAACCAAGTAGTTTGGAGAAAAGAAGTCTTCACTGGAGATTGACCCAAACTTTCCCAAAACTCAATCAAAGAGGTAGTATGAAAACAAGGATAGTTGTATGCTCCCTACCATAGATGTCAGGTCTCCCTCTAATAAGAAAAATGGAAGAAAATTAGAGAAGTACTTTCTTCACTATTTATATGAAGAAAGCAAATTGACAAGCCTTGAAAGCCTCTCTTCCTCGAATTCTCCTAGGTGAGACATCTATTTTGGAAAACTAGCCAAAGAAAAAATTGCACTTAGGCCAAAAAAGCTATTCCAAACTTTCTTCCACCAGTGAACACCTCCCTGACCATGTAGCTTACCATCCTAAGCTAGGTAACAAGAAACAACCAAAAAATTATCCTTCAGTTCTAGACTCCAAGCCAAAACATCCCTACAATCAAGGGCACTGCAAATTCTACTAGCTAAAGTCCCTACTAGTTATTGATGATTCTCTCTAGAGCCCCTAGTAGGCCATTCATGAGGGCATTTCCAACAAGTAACTTCCAAATGTTCCCTGAGCTTGGTAGTTTACACTAGTAGAATTTAGCAAATATGTGACTATGCGACTAAAAATTTTAGTCACGTGACTAAAAATGACTAAATTCTACTATTTTTTTTTGTAATTCACAAGTATAAATGTTTAATTTGGTCATTAGGTAAAATCACAACTGAATATTTGTTAGATGACTAAATAAATGACTAACTAAATGGCTAAATAAATCACTATTAGTCCTATATTCTTTTTTCTTTTGAATTTGATCATAATCCATAAAGCTTAAGCACCCCTCATTGGACCCCTACCTAAGCAACCCATTTGGCTACCAGGTTGCTTGGTGCATTGAAAATACCTATTACATAGAAGGCATTGACTCTTGGCATAATCTTTAGGCCTTCACATCATTTTTCAATAAGAGACTCATAATTTACCGTGATTAATTAGTAGTACACGAGGAATCCAAATCAATGTATTGTTACCTATTTTTCCCTATAAAGTCAAAATAGTTCCCACATCCGAGTTTATGTCCAACATAAAGGTCTTGTGTTCTAAAAACAACTTTCGTTCCTTAAAACATACTTTCAAAGTTTTCTTAAAAGTTTCTAAAGCCCCTTAGTACTAAGGGAAGAGCACTAGTAATGTCCAAATGCATTCCAATAACCGCACACTCCACACACACTTGACCCCCCAAATACTAATTTTAAAGGATCCCCAAAAATGATAACAAATTTTAGTGTCTCGTCTAGATAGCCAAAACAGCCAAGAAAGTCAATTACACATATTCAACAAGTCCAGTCTATGCATATCCTCCAATCATCGCATTCCATGAGATGACATCTCTTTGAGGCATTCTAATAGATAGATGACATGCCTTGTCCATAGTCCACACTTTGCATACATGTCTTATTATTAAAACATATATTATTAGTCCTTTCCTCATAAGTAGAGTCTTATGTTTTTAGTTGAGCAATTTGGAATTAATTTTATTTCGAAGATCATTTCAACAATCAAATATAAAGTTTATCTTATGCTTTGTACAGTCTCATATTTAAAATTTAAATTTTATTGATTACTTCCTTTTTCTGATTCATTTGCTTGAATTTTGCTGGTGTTCTTTTTCTTTTTTCTATTAAAATCTTTGGGAAAAATTCTTTGGCCAATCAATAATGAAATAGGAAAAATTTAAAAGTTGCTTTAATGTTGTATTTGTTATTATTAAATTGAGATTGATTTGAAAGTTTAACTCATATAATATAAGTAGTCATTATTTTTGTTCGTCTACTATGATCGCACATTTCTCATTGTTGACCCCTAGTGCTACAAGCCCAATAAATTTCACTACTACATAAAAGATCACTTTAAGAAGTCTTTTAAAGATAAAATCAATATTTTTTCTTAAACACTATAATTCTTGTTTTAGTTATTGTCATGATGTTGGTCATACAGAGGTTCAATTCACTCCCACTGCTTGCATTTGCTCAATTTTGTAGAATCAGCTTTTCTGAAATACCTTGGTGCCAAATCCACCAGCCATTTTGGATCAACAATAGTTGTTTCGTGCATGTACTCTTTGCTAGTCATAAAAAGTTCATGATAAATCACCCACTTAGGTTGGTGTTGAAAAAGAGCACTGCTAGGATGAATATGGACTGAACGATTTCCAACTACAACTCGATATCCTTCCTGATGATCCTTCCTAGTTGCATGGAAGAAAAACCCTTCAGCAATGGCCTTCTATATTTTTATAGAGTTCCTTCCAGCACTCACAACATCCATTTGATGCCTATCCATGATCATTAATAGTTGATTTCTGACATGATCTTTTTCCCTCCTTAAAGACCTAGGTTGAAGAAAATTCACAAAGCACCATGGAATTGAAAATTTATTAGCCTTCCAGGCCTCATATACTACCAATAAAGTCAAGTGGTCACCTTATGGCTGGAAATAGTTTGCCCTCTTCTAATCAGCTTGAGCCTGCTTCTCTTGGGGTCGATAAAAAATGTTTTGAGTTTGAAGCATGTTTCAAGAAAGCTTTTCAAATAATTCTGGGTGAGATTTACAGGATAATCAGCAAGAAAGCTCTTGCTTCAGAGGAGGCTGCAGAAGTTGGTATCAAAGAGGGAAAGACCATTATTGTTACAGAATCTGATACTAACTCGAAGAAGGGTTGTTGTTCATAGCAACATCATAACAAGATCTCAAATATGGTATTATATCTCAGTTGCCTTTTTTTGAGGCATTTGGTAGTCCTGAACTAATACCACTTATAACTATATTTTGCTCATCTTTGAGGCCAAATGAGTTCAGAGGATAATTAGTAAGAAAACTCTTGCTTTAGAGGAGGTTGCAGGAGATGGTATCAAAGAGGGAAAGACCATTACTGTTGCAGAATCTAATACTAACTTAGAGAAGGGATGTTCATAGCAACATCATAACAAGCTCCCAAATATGGTATTATATCTCAATTGCATTTTTTTGAGGCATTTTGTAGTCCTTATCTAATACCTCTTATAACTGTATTTTGCTCATCCTTGAGGCCAAATGAGTGGTCTTTGCATGTATCCTCTGCTATATGTTTTTTCATTTCTCACTTGATTTTGTATTTTGGAGAAACATATGTTTATAGGCTGACGTAGGATACAGGTATGATTATTCTTTAAAGGGTGCTAGCTCAATGGAAGAGCGTCGTCTTTTTAAGCAAAGGATGGTGGTTCGATCCCACATCATGCCTTAATATGACTAAAATAATGACTAAATTAATAATTAAATAAATCACTACCATGACTAAATCAATGACTAAACCAATGACTACAATAGTTTAGACATAAATTTGGTCGCAATATAAATGCTATAAATAAACTACTAATAGTCACCTGACTAAGTTTAGTCATTTATATCCAATTTTTAGTAGTTTATTTAGCCACATATTGCTATTTTTGTACTAGTGTTTAAAATATGCCACCTTGTTCTAGAACCACCCTCACTTAAACAATTACATAGGGGTTGAAGATGAGGAAACTAAGAAATGATCAGGGGGTGACCATCCTAGGAGTCATACCAGAAATGATCATTTGTACCTCTATTACAAAGCCCAAAGAGATCCTCTTTGATGAGTTTTGCACCTTTTTTTAAGAGTGTCCCAGATCATGGATCCCTTCCCTAGCAAAATACATCAAGGAACATTTGCGATATTAACTCCCCTAAGGTACTTCTAGTTGATAGTTTTAGCCCCATCTTGATCCTGACAAGTGCACCATCTCCAATATAAATTCACAGCAGGAACATATCCAATCATATCTGTAGACTTGAGACCAAGACTGCCTTCTTACTTTGGCCTATAGAGTAAATCCCATCTAACCAAACTCCATTTCGAAGAAAGAACATTTCCTATTCAAAGAAATTGATGAGAGAGAGCGTCAAACTCCTTCACAAAGTTGGAGGGGGAAACTTGCACAAAAAAACTATAAATAGGAAGATCTTGTAACACCAACTTCATTTGATTCAACCTATTAGCAGATGAAAACCATCTACATGTCCAGTGACTCAATCTCTTACAAAATTTATCTAAAATATCCTACCAGAACTCTCTTAGTTGAGATCCCATACCAAGGAGAATCCCAAGATACACCAAAGAAAGAGAGCCAATTTGAAATCTAAGAAGCCAAGCAATCCTATTTTGAATAGCCCAAGGAGTATAGAAAAAAATTGAATACTTTTCTTATTTAATCTTTTTCTTTGAGGTAGCCAAATTAGCATTCAAGGTTCTCCTAAAACTAACAACTTCATTGATTCTAGCTCTGCCCATCAAATTAGTGTCATCAACAAACTAGAGATGAGAATAAGAAAGCACACTATTGCCCCAAATCCAGCCTTGGATCATGCCTTATGTAACCCTATCATTGATAAATATACCCAGCCCCTTGGTCATGATGATGAACATATAAGGAGAAAGAGTGTCTCCTTGTAGAAGATCCCTATAAGCCTGAAAAAGATCATAAGGTTCTCCATTGACAAGAAATAAAAAAGGAGGTGGAAGAGACACATTTCATGACCCAATCCACCCATTCCCAAAAAAATCCAAAACCCAGACAAAGTTTTTGTAAGAAGACCCACATAACTTTATCATATAGTTTTGGCATGTCCAAATTGATAAATATTGCCTTTTCTTTAGAAGTCACCATAGAGTGAATGGTTTCCACAAAAATCTGTATCCCGTCAAGAATTTGTCTATCCATAACAAAACCACCTTGCTCATTAGAGATCAAATCCTTAAGGGACATCTACCATTTTTCAACAATCAGTTTGGTGATAATCTTATAAACTACATTGCAAAGTTTAGTAGGTCTGAACTAATCCAATCTATTTGCATTTTTTTAAAAAGAAATTGGAGCTATAAAAGTAACATTTATAGCTCTTAACATTTCTTATTTCTATATGGCTCCTGAACAATTGCTAGAAGGTCAAACTTAATAATTTCCCAAAACTCCTAAAAAATCAACTGAAAAACCATCAGGGACTAGAGTAGTACCTTTTTTCAAATGGAAACATCTTCCACTTCTTGTAGTGAGATATGATGAGTGAGCTATTAAGGAAAATAGAACTAAGATAGAGTTTTAATTTTTATTTCTAAATCAGTAATCAAAGATTCATTGAATCAAGTTCTTATGGATTCAATAGTTTTGTAACTAAATAATTACAAAAGCATATATATGTTTTGACTTTTACTGACAGTCCGATATGTACTTTGTATTTTTAGAATTAATAGTATTGATGATAACAAATTCTTATTGTGAATGCAGATGTAATGGAGAACTAGTCGCTGGTAATAACATGCACTTTGTGATTGATGTTTTTGTAGCGATAAATAATGATCACTATATCTATATATATACATACATATATACATATATATATATATATATATATATATATATATATATATGGTGAAGGGTGCTCCCCTTAATACCACAAACACATAATAGAAATAGAGAAACAACACACACACACACACACACACATACATAGATATATATATATATATATATATATATATATATATATATATATATATATATATATATATATATATATATACATATGTATATATGTATATATCTATATATATATATATATATATATATATATATATATATATATATATATATATATATATATATCTATCTATATATGTATACATATGTATATATGTATATATATATATATGGTGAAGGGTGCTCCCCTTAATACCACAAACACATAATAGAAATAGAGAAACAACAACAATATGCAAGAATAGAAAATTGGCTTCTTATTATCTCCACAAATGTGGAATTACAAACTTTCAGAATTATAATATGCAAAGCCACATGGGCATTCCCTTGCAATATTTTGTAGGACAAAGCCTCGAACTATTACCCAGAACTATTCTGAACTGCCTAAGACAATAATACAGCCTTCCTTATATAGGCAATTTTCCACCGCCTAGGAAGGTTCCAGAATTTTAGCCAATAAGGCCGACCAAACTTAGAATTATTTTATTTTACATTTTATTACATCATAGTCGGCTCAAGATAACCTTTGAAACCTGAACAGAAATTTTGAAGAAAATTATTTTTCGCCATTTCAGGTGGCCCAACTTTCGAAGACCATAAGTCATCACCAGTTGACCCGATTAGCTATTATAACCCCATTTTAGAAATGCCACGAAGTGCTCTACAGGCTTGACCTATGCAAGTGCCCGTCACCCAAATTTTCAACCTCATCCGGGGCCTCTAAAGCCTTCAAAACTGAGTTCAAAGTTTCTGTACCCTGCTGCCAATACCGAAAATCTTCAATATCTTTCAATATACACTTGATCTGGCAATGAGACTTTACTGGCAGACTTATATGACCAAAATGAACCTCCAAGAAAGAAATCAGATCATTCTGAGCACATACAAAAATTACCAAAAATAGTAACTTTCCATAAATAGCAGCTCTGCATAAAATAGCCCTTATTGAATATAAAAATAGAAATATTTTTTTTGGGTGATGCAAGATTACTCTTACACCCAGGATGCTCCTGCATCAATGAACCATGACTTCATCACCAACCTGAAATTTCTTATACCTCCTTTTCTCATCTGCCTTAGCCTTATATTGTGCGTTCATCTTGGTAATATGCTTCCTCACCTCCCCATGGATGTTCTTCAAGTGTTCTGCAAAATCCTCAGCTTCAGCACTACTTATTTCTCATTTATCTATCTTCCTCAATTCAGATGCATTTCTTGGACTACTTCCATATACAATCTGGAATGGTGATTTACCAGTGCTCCTATTGATAGAATTATTGTATGCAAATTCTGCCTGTGGTAAAATCAAATCCCATCCTGTTGGCTTATCTCCAACCAAACATCTCAGCAAATTTTCCAAACTCTTATTCACCACCTCTATCTGTCCATCAGTCTGTGGATGATGTGATGAACTGAACTTCAAATCTGTCTTCAACTTCTTCCACAATGTAGGCTAGAAATATCCAACAAACTTAGTGTCCCGATCTGAAACTATGGTCTTTGGCAAACCATGAAGTCTCACTACTTCTCTGAAAAACAATTCTGCTACATGAACAGCATCATTAGTCTTCTTGCAGGGAATGAAATGTGTCATCTTTGAAAATCTATCAACCACCACAAAAATTGAATCATGTCCCCGCTGAGTCCTCGGTAAACCTAGAACAAAGTCCATGCTGATATCCTCCCAAGGCTTCTTTGGTATGGGTAATGGCTGATACAACCTTGTATTCTGCTTCACTCCTTTCGCCATCTAACATACTCTGCAACTCTGTACAAACTTCTTCACATCTTGCTGCAACTGTGGCCAATAATAATTCTCACTAACCAAACCAAAAGTTTTATCACGACCAAAATGTCTAGCCAATCCTCCGCTATGCTTCTCCTTGATGAGATTCTCCCTCATAGAACTTCGTGGAATGCACAACTGACTCCCTCTGAATAGCATATCATCTTGGATGATGAAATCCAACCATTTCATCCTGTCTAGAGTAATAGGTTCTGTACAAGCTTTTCAAGCTTCACCAAAATTAGGATCCTCTAGATACAAATTCTTGAGTTCCTTGAACCCAACCACTTCAATCTGCATTTCTGTCAGCAATAGTTGCCTTCTGCTAAGAGCATCTGCAACCCTATTAGACTTTCCACTCGTGTTTCAAAACAAATGTATAACTCTGCAAAAACTCAACCTATTTCAAATGTCTTTGATTCAATTTTCCTTGACTATTCAAATATTGCAAAGCTTGATGATCAGTATACAAAACAAACTCCTTAGGAAGTAGATAATGTCTCCACTTCTTTAATGTCTGAACTATAGCATAAAATTCCTGATCATAAACAGAATATTTCATCTTGGCATCATTTAACTTCTCACTGAAATAAGCAACAGGTTTACCCTTCTTGGCTCATAACAGCTCCTATTGCAGTACCACTAGCATCACAATCTACTTGAAACACCTTATTAAAATCTGGAAGTGCTAAAATAGGTTGTTCTGTAACTTTTTGTTTCAACAATTGAAAACTCTTTTCTACCCCATTAGTCCACTTAAACTCTTTTCTATCCCCTCTCATTGTTTCAGTCAAAGGTCCACAAATACTGCTAAAATTTTTGATAAACTTTATATAAAAGCTAGCTAGACCATGAAAAGATCTTACCTCAGTAGCACTCCTTGGAGTAGGCCATTCAAGGATAGCCTGTACCTTCTCTGGGTCCATTTTTAGACCTTCTCCTGAAACTACAAACCCCAAATACACCAACTCTTTCTTCACAAAACTGCACTTCTTCAAATTAATCAGCAATTTCTCTTCTCTCAACTTCTCAAATACCATATGAATATGCATCATATGCTCATACAATATCTTACTAAAGATTAAAATATCATCTAGGTAAACAATGACAAACTTACCTAGAAATTCTTTCAGATCCTCGTTCATGAGCCGTATGAAAGTGCTCGGTGCATTGGTTAGCCTAAAAGGCATGACTAACCACTCATATAGTCCTTCTTTTGTCTTGAAGGCAGTCTTCCATTCATCTCCTTCTCTGATCTGAATCTCATGATATCCACTCTTCAGATCTATCTTTGAGAAATACACAGCTCCACTCAAACAATCCATAATATCATCCATTCGTGGCAATGGAAACCTGTACTTGATTGTGATCTTGTTTATTTCCCTAGAATCTGTACACATCCTCCATTCTCTATTCTTCTTTGGTGCTAATATCGCTAGTACAGCACAGGGACTCAGACTCTCATGGATCAATCCTTTTTGTAACAGTTCATGTACTTGTCTATTCAACTCCTCACTTTCTGCAGGTGTCATTCTGTGTGCTGCCTTATTCAGCAAACTCACTCCTGGGATCAAGTCCATCTGATGACTGATCTTCCTGACTAGTGGTAATCCATCAGGCATGTTATCGGATACAATATCCTGAAACTCATTCAACAAATCTGCAACTTCTACAGGAACATCTTCTACTTCCTCTTTACCAGCTTTTGGAATTAAAGTAAAACATACATGCTCATGCCTCATACCATCTAAGAAATTTCTTCCATCAACAAAAGTTATCCTTGCATTACCACATACCTTTTCTTCAGTCTCCTTCAATGTTTTTAGCTTATGTCGCACTCCATCCTTTGTCAGGGAATAGGTATTCGCACGACCATCATGTACAGCACATTTGTCAAACTGCCATGGTCTACCCAACAACATATGACATGCATCCATAGATATGATATCACACGATACCTCATCTTGGTATCCACCAATCTTGAACTTCACCAAGCATTGTTCATTGACCATGACCTTGTGGTCATCCTGTACGCAGGCAATCCGATATGGATGTGGGTGTTTCTGTCTCTTGAGCTTCAACTTTGTCACCATCTCTTTTGACACCAAATTGTCAGTGCTTCCACTATCAATAATCACAGCACAACATTTACCTTCACACTTGCACCTGGTGCGAAACAGGCTCCTCCTTTGCTCAGGTTCATTCTTACCACTCAACAGGACTCTTCTGTTAATCAACGTTTCTCCTCTTTCAGCATCTTTAGAATTTGATGATCTGGCATCTTCATCTACATGTGCAACTCTGGCTTGGCCTTCATTTCTCCTGTCTGTTTTGCCTTGGTGGTGAGGACATTCAAATTCCCTATGACCTTCTTCTCCACAGTGAAAACATGTTCCACGGAAGCCACCTCTTCCAGATCCTTGTCCTCTTCCTCTTCCTCTCTGATCTCTATTATTTTGATCCTGGAAGCAATTGGAATTATTTCCTCGCTGATTCTAACTGCTACTAGCCTCATCCTTCTTTTTCGGATCTTCATTTCGGCCACCATATGACCGTCCACCAGATCGTCCACCGCGACCTCTTCCGTTTTGTCTGCTCTCAAACTTCTTGTTTAGCTTTTCCTCTACTTTTAGGGCAAACTGGTATGTCTCTTCAATACTGTTCATTCGAACCAGATTCAGCTCCTCCTGAATGCTTGGCCTTAACCCATTAATGTATTGGGCAACTTTCTCCTTATCAGCTTCTGCATGGCCTGTTCTGATGAGAAGTCGATAGAACTCCTCTGTATACTCTTGAACAGATCTTCCTGCTTGCTTCAAACTCTGCATTTTCTTTAGTAGGTCAAGCTCATAATCAACAAGAATGACCTATCGCTTCAATTTATCCACCATCCGATCCCATCTCGTGATTTTCTCCTTTCCCCTTCTATTTCGCTCCAACTGAATCTCTTGCCACCATATCTTCACATGACCTTTTAGTCTGGCCTTCACAAATTTGACCCTATCAGGATCCTCAACATCTTCATACTCAAAATATTCCTCACATTCATTGATCCAGTCGATCAATTCTTCTGGGTTAAGATTTTCAGAAAATGTAAGAACCTCAATCTTAGGTCTTTTCCCCAATCTTAAAAATGGCCCGAAAAAAGTTTTTCTTCCTCCTGGTTCACAATTTCAACTTCTCCTTCTTGATATTCTTCTTCAGCTTCATCCTCGCTTTCATCTCTGACATTAAGATTTATTCCTCTACGAATCTCTTCTTGCAATGCTCGCACTTGTCTCTGCAGTGCCCTAACCTCAAGTGTTACAACACCAACTCTTCCACCACGTTCCCTTCATGGAGGCATTTTTGCGATGCGCATTGAAACCCTAACCACGGTCCTGGTGCAAACTATCTCATAGTCGGTGATCTGTTTACACACTTAGGAACTCCTTCTCTGATACCACTTGGTGAAGGGTGCTCCCTTTAATACCACAAACACATAACAGAAATAGAGAAACAACAACAATATACAAGAACAAAAAATTGGCTCTTATTATCTCCACAATGTGGAATTACAAACTTTCAAAATTACAATATGCAAAGCCACATGGGCATTCCCTTACAATATTCTATAGGACAAAGCCTCGAACTATTACCCAGATCTACTACCCAGAACTATTCTGAACTGCCTAAGACAATAATACAGCCTTCCTTATATAGGCAATTTTCCACCGCCTGGGAAGGTTCCAGAATTTTAGCCAATAAGGCTGACCAAACTTAGAATTATTTTATTTTACATTTTATTACATCATAGTCAGCTCAAGATAACCTTTGAAACCCGAACAGAAATTTTGAAGAAAATTATTTTCTGCCATTTCGAGGTGGCCCAACTTCTGAAGACCATAAGTCATCACCAGTTGACCCGATCGGCTATTATAACCCCATTTCAAAAACACCACGAAGTGCTCTACAAGCTTGACCTGCGCAAGCGCTCGTCACCCAAATTTTCAACCTCATCCGGGGCCTCTAAAGCCTTCAAACTGAGTTCAAAGTTTCTGTACCCTGCTGCCAATACTGAAAATCTTCAATATCTTCCAATATACACTTGATCTGGCAATGAAACTTTACTGGCAGACTTATATGACCACAATGAACCTCCAGAAAGAAATCAGATCATCTGAGCACATACAAAAATTACCAAAAATAGTAACTTTCCATAAATAGCAGCTCTACACAAAATAGCCCTTATTGAATATAAAAATAGAAATATTATTTTTGGGTGATGCAAGATTGCTCTTACACCCAGGATGCTCCCTGCCTCAATATATATATGTATATATAATGTATATATATATATATATATACATATATACATATATATATATATACATATATATGTGTATATATATATCTATATGTATATATATACATATATATATATATATACACATATATATGTATATATGTATATTATATATGTAATATATATATATATATGTATATATGTATATATGTATATATATGTATGTATATACATATATATATGTATATATGTATATATATACATATACATATATATATATATATATGTATATATATGTATATATATATATATATACATATATATATATGTATATATATGTATATATATATATATATATATATATATATATGTATAAATATATATATGTATATATAGTATATAATATGATATATATGTATATATATATATATATATGTATAGTATATATATATATGTATATACATATATATGTATATACATATATGTATATGTATATATATATATGTATATATATATATGTATGTATGTATGTATGTATGTATGTATATATATATGTATATATGTTTATATATGTATATATGTATATATGTATATATATATATATATATATATATATATATTCATTGAATCGAGTTCTTATGGATTCAATAGTTTTGTAACTAAATAATTACAGAAGCTATATATATGTTTTGACTTTTACTGACAGTCTGATATGTACTTTGCATTTTCAGAATTAATAATATTGATGATAACAAATTCTTATTGTGAATGCAGATATAATGGAGAACTGGTCGCTGGTAATAACATGCACTTTGTGATTGATGTTTTTGTAGCGATGAATAATGATCACTATATATATATATATATATATATATATATATATATATATATATATATATATATATATATATATATATATATATATATATATATATACTTCCGAGACAATACTTGCAAAATCTCCAAATTTCTCTTCAAACCTCTAAATTTTCTCCAAATATCTTAACCTCCCCAAACTCCCCTTGGGAAATAATATATCCCTGACTATATGGTTGGAGGATATGATGATAACAAATTCTTATTGTGAATGCAGATGTAATGGAGAACTGGTCGCTGGTAATAACATGCACTTTGTGATTGATGTTTTGTAGCGATGAATATGATCACTATATATATAGACATATATATATATAGACATATATATATATATAATATATATATACTATATATATATATAATATAGATACTATATATATATATACACAGATAGATATACTCATATATACATATATACATATATACATATACATATCATATACATATACATATATATATATATATTCTTGGGCAGTCATGTCCCATGTAGAAACATGACTCTACGTGGCCTTTAGGCCACATAGGGTCATGTCCCTACGTGGGGCTGACTCATGTTTATTTGTTAACAACTTGTTATCAACCCGATTATGTAATCGGTGAACACAATGAACAAGATCCTTGATAATTACAGTCCACGATCAAGTTACATGATCGTTGGGCATCACAAACAGTGTTGAACAATTCTAAGATCAGATTGACCCCTTTTGAATAATCAATAATATATATATATGTGTGTGAGTGTGTGTGTGTGTGTGTGTGTGTTCACATCTCTGTGTGCAATAATTAGATATTTTACTCTAGATCGCTGCTACATATTCAACACTCCCCTTCTTATTGAGGGAGGATATGATTATCTCACAAATGGTGCTTTTGTTTCTCATCATTCTCGCACTATCATCATTAAGATTCTTATCAACACATATGTCCTAGAAGGATGTTAGTTATTTGATTTTCAACACATTCCTGGACAATAACTGAGTATAGTCTATCAGATACAATCTCAATCTCAGAGATAACATAGTATCACAATCTCCAGCTCATTCCAGGACTAATGTAGTCTATCACGATTCACTCATATGTCATGATTTCTGGCACAGTTCGGGACACACAGTTAATGTAGTCTATCATGACAATGGATCAAGAACTCAAGAAATTGACAACACAAGTAGCATCATGATTTTTGGCTCACTCTGGGACAACAACTTAATGAAGTCCACTCATGATGCTGTTTGTTATCATAATTTCTGGCACATTTCGGGACAACAACTTAATTACAGTCTATGATAACAGGTCAATCTATTGTTAAGGTTCTCACCTTACAATAGAGACCTTACATCCAGCTCACTGAAAGATCGTCACATTTCATAAATAATACACATGTGCACAATAGTAACTCTTAACATAATATATATATATATATATATCTATATATATATATATATATATATATATATATATATATTAAACAAGACTAAGACTTAATTTCAAGAGTTACAATTACATCTTAGTCATACCAAGTTTACCTCTGAAATATTCTACTTTTAATTTTGCAAGAGGCTTGGTAAATATGTTGGCAGTCTTCTCTAAAGTGTTGACATATACCAACTTGATAACATTTTGTCCACCATATCTTGATGTAGGATAGGGATTTCTATATGTTTGGATCGGTATGGAAGACTAGAATCTGAGAGTTTAACCGCAGCTTTGATTATCATAATGTATAATTATGGGATTTAGGGGCTCCCAAATGTCCAACTAGTAACTTCCTTAACCCACACTACTCTTGAGCTCCCATAGATGCAACTATGTACTCTACTTAGTGGAACTCAGCAACTGCCAATGGCTTCATGCTAAATCAAGATTCATAGGTAGAACCAAGACTAAGAAGATCTTGTAGTGATTTTTTGATCAGTAAAACTGTCGGCCCGATCAGGATCTAAATACCCTTGAAGCTGTAACTCAATATTGTCATATTCTGACCAAGTCCAATAGTTCCTCGTAAGTATCTCAAAATGTGCTGGGCTGCCATGAGATGGATCTGCTTAGGTGCACACATAAATGGACTGAAGGCATTTGTAGCATAACATATATGAGGGCAAGTATGCTCCAAGTACATTAGAGATCCAATTATATGGTCTATAGCATGTAGGAGCTGGTGTTCAAGATTAAGATGCTTCACTTTTGAGCTT